>NNCF01126363.1:387484-398466 GCA_002313205.1 Laupala kohalensis | reverse complement strand
GGATGTACTCAAGAAATCGATATTGAAATCACCACATATAACGATAGATTTAGTAGATTTATGTGCGATATGTTCTAAAACATTTTCGAAGTTCCGAAAAAATATGTCAAGATCTGATTGAGGAGGTCTATAAATACACAAAACAACAATACCGGTGTCGGTCAGTTGAAACTACTAGATGAAATTTTGAGGTACAACATTTTAGTAAGTGACAACGACAAAAATTGTGTAATAAGGTTACAGAACACAAATATCCAATCACATGTGTTAATTTATAAAAAAAACTATATAAAATACCAGAAACGTGTTTCTCTGGGTATTCAGCAGAGAACGACAGCGACTAAGGTCTGTACGACTCTTGACATTGCCCTGAAGAAGGCTACAGCAGGATGGCCGAAACGTTGGTAGTTCTGTCTACTGAGAACGTTTTGAACCGGACAAACAAGTTCGCAAAGAGCTACACGATCACGAGGTATTAGGTGAGACGTGAATTCGTCTTATCAAGTACTGGAAACAAGTAGAATAACGTTAATGATTTAGAATGTGGAAATATATATCAAGTAACTCTATTTTTCATTCCCGATAAGTTTGACAAACTCTGTACCGCTTAACAACACATTTTTCTAGGACACGATTTCTATCTAATCAACTTTTTAATAAAGGGTGTTTGAAAAACTTGTCAAATCTCCAAACTATCTACAATCGACTATATTCATCAACGTTAAAAACATGATCGGAAAAGAGGAACAGGTTATTTAAAATGATTCAATCGTCGACGCAAATATATTTGTTTAAAACATCAAACTATTATGAACAGTCTAACTTATATGATAAAATTTTCTTGCAAATAAACCTAAATCACTTAATTACATAGCAATTTTTAGAAACTCCTCTGCGTTCTAATAGAATTTAGAATCATGTATCCACCTTTAAGCTATTATAATCACAATTTGCTTCCTTCTGGCAAGGTTTTTTAACACGTTTAGTTACCTGCAATCAATACTTCAGTTAGGCACATTTTATACAGTAAGAAAGTTAGAGCGTAAATGTTGTACACATATGGATAACAGTGCATTAAGAATGAATATGACGCATAATATGTGCGATTGAGAGGCCGGAAGGAATTGAAAATGCAAATGAATTTGGTTGATTTACAGTCCATATTACGATCTGCACGTCGAAAAGTTCCTGAAAACCGAATAATCTGTTTACTCTCTTCGCATCTTTTGTAGGTAAAATAATGATTGAATACCATATACATCGTAAAATATATTTTATCGTTTTAATTTATACAAATTACGAGTGATATTATGAGCTTTCGTTCGTGGCAAATACGTATTAGATCGCCGAGTTCAAAAGAAATCGTCGCACTGTAACATACTACTCTTTCATATCTATGATGATGATGATGATGATTATTATTATTATTAATATTTTGAAGAGGGGGAAGGAGGTAAAAGTGTATTTGGAAAAATATCAAATTCGGGAGGAAAAATGACCATTTCGTAGATCAAGGCTGACATTTGAAAATCTCTCATCTTTCGAATAATTTCAGTGAGAGGGGAATATCTCCCCAAATAAATTTTCTCTGGAATTTGGATATCCGAGTATTAAGTGAAGATGTATCTGCAACCACCCAGCCACATCGATCTTGCAGTCAAATCGAGGCAATATTGGAAAGGCAGACAATGTACTGGTCGATTGGCAAAATGTGGCAAAATAGCAAGAAAATCAATGGACGGCGTCTGGCACAGACCTTCTCTTGACCCTGTCTTGCTCTTGACCCGCGATGAGCGACAGAGGCGCGGCGGCGGTGGCGGGGACAGCTACAGTAACGCCGTCTGCGTCACCAGTTTCCTCGCTCGCTCACGCGCGCGCTTACCTTCGCTTGTCGCTTTACCGCCATCGCCGCCATCGTCGTCGTTGAACGAACGTGCGGACAGACGGTGGCCGGACGACCTTCAGAGTGCTCCGCGTGTGCATGGTTACTATGAAACAACCTAGATGTTGCAAATCCAAGGTCCTCTCCTACAAGTTGTTTCTTTTTAAGCAAATAAGACTTCTTGGCCATGCGCCATTCGGTTTGTTGTCGAGCAGACTCCAGCTATTACACCACTGGACGCGAGAAAGAAATTCTCAAATTGTAAACAATTTAATTGCTTCTCCCCACACATAATTTAAATCTCTGAAGTGAGAATACCGAGAGAAAGGTTAGTGCATTCATAACAACATTTAATATCAGTAGTCAAACATTTCCAGTTTCCGTTCATAAGAAAACACTCGCCTCAAAACCTGTCCAGGTAAACAAAACTCACGTGTACCAAATCAACTAAATTTTAATTTTGTCTCGTATCTTTATTTTCAAATCAGTTCTTAAGGAAATAAATTTAAGTAACTTTGCTTGTGAAGGTTTACGTGAGACACGCATTTTGTATGTTTTTTTTATATTCCAATTTAAAGACTCAGGTTAAATAGCAATCCTCTATTAAGCTTTGTTTCACACGCTTCGTCACTAGGTACGGCAGGTATGCACTATGCTTACAAACAGAATATTGTTCTTCGTTCGAAAGTCGTTAATCACATGGAGTACATAGAAATATCATATGGCAAAATCGTTGCGTGCGCAGCAGTATTATTAACAAACCATCCCACAAACAAAACAACACATTAAATATATGACTATTAATATAACCATATTAATGAGGTTATATTAATAATATAATTTCATATAATTAAAGAAGATGTGTCTTGGAAAAAAAACTATCATTTCACCAGGTTAAGCCTTTGAAACCTACAAAGAACATCGAATGTTTATGAGAAAAAAATCTTATAAAGACTTTGTACTAAAGTGTAATTTCATATAGTTCAAGAAATTCATAATCGTAAATGAAATGTCATCTAATATCCATGGAACGAAACATGATATAAAACAATAAATTCAAAAAGGAACATCAAGAATGAAATTATATGATTTTTAAACTGCACTTTGAATAGCTATTTAATTTGTAAAGCTATTAATTTTCCGTACAACCTAATACAAAGAATACTCATGGATTTTTGCAAGTCTGCACCCATATTTGCGTCATCCTTTTTAATTGCTTTGCTGAGCTCGTCTTTGATAAAAATGTATTTGAACGAACATTTTACAAATTAATATAAAATGAATAACGTATTGACACATGAACTTTAACCATCTTCTCGTTTTTGTCTCCCTGATTCCTAGTTTCTTTCGTCACCAAATGTGATAATAATTATGTGACCAAACGAAATAAAAAACTATAGAATTAATTATAATAATTAGAATGTTATTACTGACCTATCAGAAAAATAACATCAAACGTATCGAAGAATATTACAATTAACCGTAACTAATCAAGTTAATGAGAATGTTCTTTAATATCTAAATTATATTATATGATCCGGTGTTCGTAATTTTCAATACAAGGGGAATAAACTCTTAGAAAGTTTAAGATTCTGGAATGAATTTTTGCCAATATGGAATTTATTTATATATCCATAAGAAATGTATTTATTTGCAATTAAAATTTCTGAACTATCTCCCACGCATTTTGAATAATTTAAAGAAATAGTACGCATCGGGGATTCCAGGGACTCTTTGACCGGTTTACAACGACGCTGCAAAATACATTATTACCACACAGAAAAGAAAGGTCTCTGTTAAATATAGACTGACTAAAATTGCTTGTAGCTATGCAAAATGCGCACTTTAAGGGTAATTTCTGGAAAATCGTTTTATAATGTGATTGATTGGAGAACATATTTATTTTCTTTTGCAAAAGTTTTTTCTAAATTTAATATATTGTTTACTTATAATTGTAAAATTATATTCTTCCATCGCTGGTGGAATTGTTTGTTGCAATTGTTATTTTAGAGTGCAGCGAAAAATCCTGATAAAAACAAAACAAAACGCACACAAAACGAACATATATTTTTTTCAGAGACAGTACCACTTAAACGTCGAAATGTATACAGTTTTTAGCTATCGCCTTCAAAGACTGAACGATTCCTCTTTTTTTATATTGTTGAATTTCATTACTTTTGTTTAGATTTTGATTAGATTTCATCACCGAAATGTTTAGATAAATTGGAAGAGGATGTAATATCACCCCATGTATTTGCCAGATGATTTACCGCTGCATACTGCTTAGTACCCGGGTGGGAGAATGGATATTTGTTCAATTATTCTTTCTAAATCACCATGACGAATGTAAGACAAAATCTAATCCAAATTTCGGAAGAACCATCCCCAGTCCACAGGAACATCACATGTTCCAAATTTCGAAACTCTAGGGCTTTTAGTCACCGCGCTACACAAAAGAAGCAACATTTAATAAAGGAATCATCTAAATCAAATTTCCAAAGAATCGCTGTGTTGTTTACTTGGACCCACCCTGACGGAACATGAGCATAATGTATCCTTCGGTCCCATGCTGCGCGGCTGACCAAAAGGCTCAAAATTAAAGATAGAAAATTGAATTTCGAAAATATTGTTTGGAAATCGCCACGGACCAACCCTGAAGAAATGTGTACGAGATTTCGAAGCTCTGGGCTCCAAAGTCACTACGTGCACTTGTCAATATCCATAAAATAATTATACTTCCAATATTATGCAACAAAAGCAATATATTACTTGAGCGTACAGCAAATTACACGAATTATAATTTAAAGCAGTGATCGATAAACAGCTAGAACGTACGTGAGAAGCAAGCTAAAACAGAACAATTAGCTTTTCAACAACGCAAAAAGTACACTAACTGTGTAGTTCTGGGACCGTTCACTCATTCTATTACTCAGCAATTCACTGCCATGCAGCACCTTTACCACTCAAATTCATACCATGGCAGTGGTGGTGGCTGGTCCTGGGGCGGCATATGCGCTGCTTTGACGCTCACATATCAAGAGACGACGGCTCCGGCTCCGCAAAAGACCCGGGTGGTTTTCCAGCGGCTACTGGGAGGAACCTTCAGTGCGCGGGCTTATGAACCGGAGAGTGCTGTTGCGAGACAGGTGCTGCGCCACCGGCGGGTGGACGCCAGGGGGCCACCACCGCGTGCCCCCTCCAGCCCCTGTCACCAAGCGACCATTGCAGAGCGTACTTCGCCGTCGCGTCGCAATGCAGCGTCCGCTATCGCTGCCACCACCCGATTCCACTCTATCTTCAGTAAGGGACATTTCTACGAGTACTCATCTTCCATTTTTGTTCATTTAATTTGTTCACAGAGAAAAACTAGTTAATTAAAAAATAATATATTTCGCTCAGCAAATTGGAGAGGGCCATGCTCATGCTTTCCATCAATTGGGTGTTGTAAACATTACATATTCATCAAAAAAGCGCATTGCTAATGTGCTATTATCAAATAAAGACTCAGCATCTTAAATATCACGAATATTTTTACGATCTTTACTTTCACCATATTTTTAATCATAAATTGTAGATTACAAAATAATTTTGGGAATATGGTACATCAGAACAAAGTGCGCGGAATACGTAAGAAAAAAATGTGTCAGACGATTTTTAACTCGCACACACAATCCAAACTATCCACAAAAATGTTATTAAAACTTATTTGCAGAGTAAGAGAAATTTGTTTTGAATTCGGATTCATGTGACGTGTATTCACATTTTAGTTCTTGGAAATTATGCAGCATACGCACTTCATTATTCTGATACAAGAAAAAATATGTTGGGGTGAAAACTATGTTAGCTTTGTATACGTAATTTATAACTTCATCATCACAAAATTTAAATCAATATTGCTTACTTCCAAGAGACGTGGAAGTTTATAATTGTCTTTCTCTCTCCCTCTCTCTAGTACAAACACTACTATTAACTTCGAAACAAATTAATGTATTAGTAAAGATAACTTTTAAGAAATAAAGTAATTTTTGAAGGTGAGTAAATGTAAAAAAAAATAATTATGTATCGTTCCGTATAGGACATTTTATCCCATTCAATTATTATAAATACATTTGAAATTATATTTGTCATTTGTCTATTCATCAAATGACTAACGTTTTCTTAAAGGTTTCTGTCCCGGTTCAGACGATGAGTAGGCGGTGTCATTTCTTAATAATTTTACTCTTACAAGACAGACATTTTCTCCAAATTTTTTTATTTCTTTTTAAATTTTGAATTAAACATTAAATCTTATAGTTTTTGCATATATTGATGGAATCCCCAGTTTTTGGCAAAAAATAATAGTTGATAATTTAGAAAAATATTACATAAATAATAGGCATTATAATTGTACACAGTATTTTATTATTTTTAAATATCTGAAACAACCTAAAAAATGTAGGCATGGTCAAAGCCAATAATCAATCCCGCGTGGAAGAGTTCAGAAATTCATCCAACATAAACGAAAGAAAAAAACAAAAAAATGCAAGTTTTCTTCAAATGACTTGTCAATTATAATGTTAATCCGCAATTGATTCATCAGGTCATTGACTCACCGGTGAAGCCCGTCGAAGAACCAAGAAAAATTTGCATACAAATCACACATCGTTATGCGAATGTTTCTTCTTCAACTAAATGTGCTCTATTCTAAAGTACGACGAATGTTACAGTAAAAAAAATGCGTACTATGAGAGTCCAATTTTTTACCTATGGAAGCAAAAACCAGCTACAAAATGTTTAACATCCCTTCACAGATGACTTTAAAATGATTTTACTAAATCATTACCACAGAAAAAAAACGTTTCATTTTGAGANAAAAAAAAAAAAAAAAAAAAAAAAAAAAAAAAAAAAAAAAAAAAAAAGGTAATAATTGATAATGGATCAGGGCGACCCGTGGCGTAGTGCCTAACACTCGCCTTCTACCTGTGGGGACGCCGGTTCAAACCCTGTCCGATCCAAGGTGATAAAAATACGAGGTGGTGGACGGAGCGGTGTTCGCCGTAGTTTTCTCGGGGTTCCACCACAGCATTCATGATCATTCACCCTCATGTCATTCATAATCACCGCTTCCGGCACTCTAGTATTCACCAGCCAAAACCAAATGAAGCATCATATATCCATCCCCATTCGGCCCCACATGAAGTGGGAAAAGACTGGGTTAGAGAAAAGATCATGGTATTGAAAAATTGAGTCTCGTCGAGTAAAAAATTCATGAGTTAATGGAATTTTTGCGCCGTGAATAAGGGGAGAAGGGGGTAAATCTAACCCCCGAAAAGAACGAACATGTACACTTACATAGATCTTTTACTTTAGTTCACATTAAAATATTTGTAAAAGTGTCTTTATATTTTATTTCTCAAGGTTATTATCAAACGATTAGCCCTAAATTCCGGTCTTTCAGATACTATACCATTCGTACCTCCTCCATTAAAGAAAAGTAAGTCTTATTTACGCCACGGTTATTTGGGTAGATTCTGTTAGATGAAGAATTCCGAAAACATTTGATTCGCCATCCGCATTAGGAATTCAGGAATTAAGTGTGGCGTAAATCCAATGATGTCACAACATGGCCTTCGCGGAGCAACGGAACACTCCACTGCTCCAGTTTTCATGTAAACAACAGGCGAGAACGTGCGATGCGGAGTATCAAGTTTTTGCTCGATTACGGATCATAAAATCAATAACTTAACATATTTTATCGATACTTAAATTTTATACATAAATTATATATAATCGAAATTCTTTCTTTAATAATAAAAAAGAATCAAGAATTAATGAAAATTCAATAAACTAATACATCATAACATTAAATACACACTTGAAATTATATTTGTTTATGTAAAGAAGGGTGATTAACACCATTCTTAATGGAATTTCCCTGCTTTTAAAGAGAAATGCAAATGGGAAACAAGAGTCCCCCGTTTCATAAAAAGCGTCCGTCTTTATGTGCTCTTACAGGTTTTCAAACTCAAAGGACCGAATATAATTTCATATTGTTTCATTCAAGTGCTTCATTCAAAGGTATGATAAAGTTTACGTAAGTACAAACGGAATCATAAATTTAACTTCTTGGTGCATTAAAATTAATTATTTTGGTGTATTTAAATTTTCTGGTGCGTATACTATTACATCATTATTAACTTATAAATAACGTACCCTATTGTTGCACTGCTCAAGTTTCGTCGTCGTAAACAGAATTATTCCAATATTTTACCATTTGTTTTCTTGATTCTTTTTGTAGTTATTTATTACACTCTAACATAATATTGCGTTAGTTATTGTCGAATTAATTTATCTGCAGTTGTCGTCCTAAATTATTATTTCTGTCATTTTAGTTCTCAGTTTGTTTATTCGCTTATTTAAACCCTGCCCTATTGTTGAACCCAAGTTTTCGTCGTCATAATTCCATAGAATTATTACATCATTTTACAATTCGTTTTTTTATTCTTTTGTATTTATTTACATTTTAACATAATATAGAATAGTTATTATCGAATTAATTAATCTCCAGTTGTGGGTCTAAATAATTTAACATAATATAGAGTAGTTATTGTCGAATAAAATAACCTCCAGTGGTCGCCCTAAATAATAATTTCGATCATTTTGGTCGTCGGTTTGTTTGTATATTTAATTTATTTAATATCTCATTTGTAACTTCCGTAGTAATAAATATATTATTATACCAATATCCTTCATTCAGTGTTAGTTGTCAGTTACCGTGTATTCTCATTTGCTTTGGTCGTTAAGTTGCTAACTAACTCACAACAGTGAACACTATCGCATTCCTCAACTCATTCAAAGCTGATCTTCAGAAGGCGTACAATGACTTGGTACATTATATTGACACACGGATCAGTGCGCTGGAAGAGGTCAATAAGAACACAATCGGCGGTTGGACTACAGTCAGGAATTCTCGCCGTCCTTCCAACTGCTATCACCCGGTTCAACCATGCATCACCCCACCTCTTCACTCAGGATAGGATTTTTGTGTGTTAGATGACATGTCCCTGTTTCCTCCCTTACCTACTCGTTTCATCCCCTCCCGTCCAGTACCCAAACCTATTCCCAAACCACGCACTGGTAAGCACAGCCGCCCAAAACCACGTAAAGTAATGCTATCCAGAGATGAAGCCAACACTTCCACGCAGAAATCAAACGTGCTCATAATAGCTGATTCGCACGGTCGTCAGATGTCCGTTTTGCGTGGATTGCTTCTTAGCCAGTTCTCAGTCACCGGTTTCTATACGCCAAACGCTCGTTTGGCTGAAGTTATTCGAGAACTGGACACCTACTCTAAAAAACTCAGAGCAGGACACAGTAATCATCTTAGGCGGGCAGAACGATATTAACTAGGGTGGTCATTTCAATGTATCTGAACATCTACATAAACTAAAAAATGGCTTCTCAGCACAAACATAGTACTCTCTAGCCTGCCTCCACGCTTCAACGTTCCACAAATAAGCCACGAAATTAACCTGGCAAGCATCTTCCTAAAACATCACCTGGCAGACACAAAAATCACATTTCTTGATTTGCAACCACACCTGACTACCAAGGACTTTACCCAGCACGGTTTACATATGGACCGTCTGGGTAACATCACTTCGGTTCTCTCCTAGCTTCATATCTGACCTCACATCATCCACTTGCCCCTTTACTCACTCCTACACCTCCTCCTGCTTCTACCTCATCTCCTCCTCCTCCTCCACCTCCCTCTGCTCCTATCTCATCACCATCTCCTCCTCCTATCTCCTCACACATTTCTTCTCCTATCCCCGTTCTTTCACCTACTGCTTCCTCATCTCCCATGTCCTCATCTATTCCTCCATCCACATCTCCTGCCGCACTTTTACACAGTTACACAGTTACAGTTTGCGCTCAGAGGTACGATGTGGTACTCGAAGGTGACAATCGCGTTCGGGTGCAGTGTGCTGGCTTGATCCGGAACTAGAAACTGTACCAAATTCAAATTCACCTCCACAATCTAACGTCCATTCCATTACTCGTGAATCACAAACTCTTTGCGAAAATAAAATAATTATATTTCATCATAATTTCCAATCCCTTTCAAACAAATTGCCAGACATTTAAATTCTGGTACACGAAAATCCATTCGATTTGCTATGCCTCAAACTAAAATCCTTTACAAGTTTTCAAGAGAATTTAATGACACGAATCAATCCATATATATAAATTATTTGCGTGAAGAAAGATGGTAACATGTTTACAATTGCCAAAACACCGACGATAAATTCAATGTATTTATCTCAATATTCCTAAAACATTACAACTCTAGCTTTCCCATAAAATGCAAGTTAATTAACACTAAGAAATCCAATAGATGGATCACCCAAGGGATAAGAATTTCTTCAAAAAACAAACGCCGATCATATTATCTTTCAAAACTCTATAACCAACCACCCGAATTCCATAATTATTTTCGTGAATATAAAACTATTCTTCGAAAAGTAGACTACGCAGCTAAAGTGATGGAAACCACAGGCAGGTACTAAAATCGAACAACCTGATGAAATCCACGTGGAATATTGTTAAAAATTACACGTCAAATTCTCAAAATCGGGAAGAAAATATTTCTCTGCTAAACGATGGGAAAATCTTATCAAATCCTCAGGACATCGCAAATTTGTTTCATTCTTACTTCTCAGAAATAGGTAAAATAACGAACTCAAAATATCCAAAATATCAATGTCCTCCAATTACATCCACCGACGTACCCAATTCCATGTTCACTTCCGAAACTAACGCCAATGAAGTCATGAGAATCATCAGCTCATTACAAAAAAAATTTTCAACAGGCATAGATGTTACACCCGAGTTTATTGTTAAATTTTCGTCCCTCGCTATATTAAATCCACTCATAAATAATTTTAATAGTTCTTTATCAGAAGGGGTGTTTCCTAACATACTTAAGAGAACTAAAGTGAAGCCTTTACACAAGAAAGGAAACAAACTTAATATTCGAAATTACCGGCCAATACCTCTACTACCCACTTTCTCAAAAATCCTTGAAAAATTGTTCTATAAGCGTCTTCTAGATTTTTTA
>NNCF01126363.1:345399-385926 GCA_002313205.1 Laupala kohalensis | reverse complement strand
ACTCTTTTTATTGTATGTGAACGACATGTCATCATCCACATCAGATTGCAAAATGATACTAATTTACAATGGAAACACGCCAACGCTCAAAAAGTTTTGTCTGACCCTTCGACTTGGTTCCATGGAAATCGTCTCATTGTAAACACTAACAAAACAGTGTCTATGTCATTTCACAATAGTATCACGAAATATCTATCCCAGGATTCTCTTTCTTTAAACGGAACACAATCAAAAACTGTTACGAATACAAACTTCTTAGGTCTTCATATTCAAGACAACTTCAAATGGAATCGTCACGTTGACAATGTTAATTCCCAATTAAGCAAATTGTGTTACGCATTCCGAAACTTAGTTAACGTAATTAGTCCACGTATTTCTCGTTGCGCATATTTTGCAAACGGTACTCCCTTTTACGTTACGGCATTACCTTCTGGGGTAATTCCGGTCAGAGTATTCAAACTTTCATAATTCAGAAGAGGATAGTTCGGATAATTTGTAAATCTCACCTCCGAAACTCATGTAAACCTTTATTTAAAGAATTAAATATTTTAACACTTCCCTGCATTAATATTTATGAAACGCTCGTGTTTGTTAAGACCGAATTACTGAAGTGGCACCCTTGCTTCACACGAAACAGTCTCGTTCATGAACACAATACTCGCAATAGTAATAATATTCATTGTCATACAGTGTCAACCACTCTTTGCCAAAAAGGACCTTATCATTCGGGAATCGTTCTATATAATTCCCTGCCCAAGAATATAAATGACATTATGAAATTGAATCTCTTCAAATCCGCGGTTAAAAGCTACCTCCTACACCAGTGTTTCTACAATATAAAATTATTTATTTATTTTAATAAAAGTTAAATCCGTCTTGTACTTTATCCCGCCATTGCTGTAGTACTTTTTAAATAACTTATAACAATTTCAGAAACTATTTTCTTGCATGATTGTTGTGTCTTATGATTCATATTAATTTAGTTTTATGTGTACTCGATTAGTTTTGGCACGGTTGTGTACATTAATTCTGTAGCCCCATGCTGGCCCGGGTTTTTCTCTGATTTCCCTTCGGGTAGAGGCGGATTTCTTATACAGGTTCTCTAGGCTTTGTCTAGGGGCATGCTTAGTGTAATAATAAATCGTGAATTTAGTGTTATTTCAATTCTTTAATACTATACTTAGAATAATCTTTAGAGCGATAATAATTAAATGTAAATTTTTTGCGTTAAATTACAAACATATTGACATTGTATTAGTATTATAATTCGCAGTTAACTGTTTACCTTATGTAGGAATTTTTGCTGAATTTTTTGAATCCGCTTCTGCATTAGGGCCCTTGAGCGGAATTGATGGGATGGTCCCTTGCTTGGTTCCAGAGAGTAAATTAGTTTATTGTCCTGCACGAGGTCATACGCAGTTTGTACTGCTTTTTTGACAATAAATTTATTATTATTATTATTATTATTATCATTTTACACAGTTCAAGTGTTCCCCATAAATGGGTTTTCACTTGGAAAAATGTCAAAGTTTGTGAAATTGGTCCATATTTTTCAGTGAGATAGCTTATAGTGAACTCCATACTTATTCCGTTGCACGTTACACATGCTTCCTCGTATAGCATTTTGATTGTTGTCGTTTTTTAATCATGTAGTTTGGAATATTGCACTCTAGACCTACTTATACCTGACGATGAATATTAGAACTAATAATTCCACACAAAAAGGTTGTAACTTCTTGTACAATCTACTAATTTTAAAGGACTACATTGCGAACTAAAAATATTCAAACTCTCAGGTTCTAGATATTATTTAATTATTAAGCAAATAGTATATCAAACTCGAACATGGTGTCTACAACTGAGTGTCGTTGCCTTTTCTAGAATAATAGCGTAAGTGTTGTGGGAAAACGGATTAAAATTATATGACCGAGCACACTACAAGGAGCGAATTTGTTAATTATTTCTTAGTAACACGAATGATACAACATCGCGAAAAGTCAGTAGTCAAAACTTAAAATTTTAATATTACATATAAATCCACAGAAAAACACTTTTCACTGAACTGTGTATAAATATTAACTTTGTGGTCTATTTCGGAGCATTCTTCTGTATATGATCATTGTTCATAATCTGGTTCAACAGCATAATTTTGGGTCAATAACAAAATTATTGCTTAGGTATTTACGAGACATTTCTCAACAAAACGTGAAAATTTGGACTTATTAAATACCATAATTCTCCTATCATTCTTTCAAAATACGCTTTTTGTCGGGAAACGTCAAAAGTCGATCCTTCTGGGTCTTGATGTACCTTCTGGACCACTTTCTATTCAAGTTCAAACTCGAGTTTTCATAGTTTCTGGGCCGTCAGGAAATAACTTATGTCAGAGAGAAGAATGAGCAATTGAGTTTCATACAAATTGGGTGACTCCGGTGCTAGAATAGAAAGAAATAAAAATTTAGCTTGATTTACTACACGTTAATTTCCACTAAAATTTACTAAATTAAGTTAAATTTTGGTACACAATTTTCTTAGAAGGACATATTTGTTCGTTTCGCACATACTCGTATGTTGCTTCAAACTCTACAGCACATACTTTCCTCACCGAGAGAAGTTCACAATTCTTGCGAACAGAATATTCATTAGTAGTGTCTGAATAGCAATACGTTGAATTTTCCAAAGGTATCGTGGAAGAAAGCTACGAATTTTTCAGTTAGTTTGTCTCATTAAGTACATGAGACATGTTACAGTATCTGCCACACTCAATGTAGAATGAGATCACAAATCGCCATTCATGTCGTAAATATTTAATTCAGTAGATCAATTACGAAAATTGATTCGCTGAATGATAACGATTATTAATTATACAAGTTCAATATTACAGTCAAATTAATCGGAATGAAAACAATCATACATCGATATAAACGAGAGTAATTATGCACTCGTGCATCAAAGGAACGAATAAATCTTTCCCTTACTATGCGCACGATAAAAGTCTGCGTTACGTTTTTTTTAAATTTGCAGTCATTAAAATTCCTTATCATTATTATTTTCCGATTTTAAATATAATTACGTATATTCCTCTTAATTTTTTCACAATTTATTAATTAAAACTTTGCACCCTTTCATTACTCAATAAGATGTCAGCTAAAAAAAATAATCAAGTGCACATGTAGAGTGGCCTCTGACGTAATACGAAAACATTGAGAAGCTATCACCTTTTCCGTCCCGCTGTTTTCAACGGAATCATGGCCAGCGAGACCTGCTGCTACCGCCTCCGCCAGTGGCGCCGACACCGTCGCGCCCGCCGCCGCCGCAGCCTTTGTCGTTGCCCACAACGCCACCGCGCCCGCCGTCCACCACGACCACGCCACCCAAGCACACAATTCCAGCATTGCTCCCACGCTGCTCGACAGCATGTGACAAGGCTTCCGATGAAACGTCTAATTAATAGCGGCTGGTATCGTCCGATCATAATAGCATAATTTAATGAGACAGGAAAAGGGACAACGAAATAGTTGTCAAGAATGCTAATCAATCACAAGTTTATCTTTGCAACCGAAAGCTGCAAAAGGTGGTGGTGAAAAGATATGGCAACAGATTCACCCCTTGGGCACCTTCGTGACCTGTTCAGGGATAGTTTGACTTTTTGCTTCACCTAAAGGTAGCAAGCGATAGTTTATTTCTTAAAGCTCGGAGAGAGCTCGTTTTATTCGTGGTATAAGTCTATGAATTTTCACGTCCAAAATTGAACTAAAAAGATAAATGTGACCCTTAAGGGAAATAACTTTGGATTTACGAGAATCAATTGTGGCCTCGTATGAATTGTAAATTTATATCGGCCATTTAAAGTAATATTTACTTATATTTGTTTTCTGAATGACAACTAAGAACATCCTTTGCTTGAACATTCATTTACTATTTGTGCATTTTTATACTTGTACAGTGAACATAAATAAAGCATTCTCACTCATTTAAAATATACGAGATATTTCTGAAGTCATAACGAATTGATTCATCGGGAACTAATTGCCGTGTTTTGTATTTTTGTCATAAAGAAATTGAATTGTTTTGTAATTATATCTGGTGTCGCATGTGAATATTACATGACTGTTATCTATAAATGAAAATTGAATAACAATGAATAGTATAAATGTGCAGAACCGCCGAGATGATAAAGGGGAGCAGATTTTGGATTTGCCCCCACCCCCCCTAATTTCTCCTCCCTCTTCAATCTAAATCAGTTGGTCATCAAGGTAGTACATGAACGTACGTTTCAAACTTTTTTATACATACACATTTCGTAGGATGATCATTCTTAGTAATTCGTAAAACAGACATCAATGAATAAAATATTTTTTAAATAATGCATGGTTTTATACCCCTGTGTTTTTTGATGCGAGAATCAGAACTCTCACCAACTTCTACTAGACGTACTAATTTAAAAAGAACACATTTACCAAAAGTAGAATGCCAATAATGAAACACAACAACACGGGATTTGCATTGACTTACGATGAAAACATTCTAATAGGTACCCTACACGATCAGTAATACTGTCATTATCTGTAATGATATTATCTTCAAAAATCTTTTATCATTACTCCTTCATTACTTTTCAACCATACACGATCATTTCTAATTTCTTTACTTTTCATCAGTATCCTTACAGCCACACAAAGAACCCGACCTGATGGTTGTGTTTCCAATGGATAAACGCACAAAAGCGTGTATCGCAACAGTTTTGGCATGAAACACAAAGCGAAATGTAGAGCGCCGAAGTCGGATTAAGCCCTGGTCACAAAAACGACAAAAGCATTTCATGTTACCCTGCTGAAAGAGATTAGTGTGATGGAAGCAGCCGATTACAACAATTATTTTTGAATGAGTGAAGTAACTTTCAATAAATTGCTGGGAATGGTGAAACCATTTATGACGAGAAATAACACAAATATGATCGAAAGTTTACCAGTGAGTGAAAGATTAACACTAACTTTAAAAAGGTGCTGCTCCCTGATCTTTTGGATGTATTTTTCAACTCTCTCCTATAACTCTGAAGTTTGTTGATTTTTCTCTTAACGTGAAGCCCCGGGTTCTAATTGTATCAGAATTTTTAAACGTTGGTCATAAGCGACGTTTCTCCGGATTTAATTTTTTGTAATTAGAATTCGTAGGGTTCCATAGTTCGGGTAAAGTTTCATACATCACAATAAAGTCGCATAGAATATCACCGGTATCACTAGACATCTCACTTGATTCTAATTGTTGGTCAGCTAGTTCACAGTCACTCTTTTTTCGCGCTTATGTTGACTACACCGTGTTATATGTTTAACTGATGACGGAATACTGATGGCCCACCCTACACGGTCATTACTAATGACAGTATCCCCATCACGAACCAGTAATGATGAGTCGAAATCAGAAAATTCGGATTCTCATCATTACCGGGCATCATTCCAGTTTTTTCCACCCTACACGATCATTACTAACGTCATTCTGATAAGGTAATGACATTATTACTGAACATGTAGGGTCCCTATAACGTTGCCGCGGAAATAACCTCTACGCGTAGACATCAGAACCTGTATAGAGTTCCACTCTAGACTTATTCCACATGTGAGCTTGCAAGGGGTCTGCAATGAGATTTGGTGTAAAAGCCCCAGCGAGCGAAGAGAGGATTTACTATTATGGTGCAGGACAATTTATGAATGACAATGACAGAAACTAAGAGGATTACCCGATGAAGCATTTCAAGAAAATGAACCGCAAGAATGTTTCGATATCTCTAAAGAAGATATAATTGACTTATATTGTTAATACAATAGATGAAAACTATCAAGCACTTTTACCACACTTTGCTTAGACTTATTTTGTGTTGTTTCATTGCAGAAACCTGTGTTTAATTCTTATATTTGTTTCAATGCGATTAACTCATTTATGCAAGTTTCGCACGAAAAAAAAGACAATTTAATTTATATCTGTCGCAATTAATAATAAACATCTTTAAAACACAGTAATTCTTGTTTAAAAAATTGGAGTACAACTACCGACCTTGCGAAAAACGCTGTCTCCATTTTAACAGTCTTAATATTACGACGAGTACATTACATTATGGGTAAAATGCGTGTTACTGAAAAACTGCCTTTTCTGAACATTCTGGAAAAGGAATCTACTAGGCTCTGATCCTTAAATGCCTGTCGCGTTTCAATAATAATAATAATAAATTTATTGTCAAAAAACAGTACAAACGGCGTATGATAATAAACTAATTTACTTTCCGGAAGCAAGCAAGGGACCATCCCATCAATTCCGATCAAGGGCCCTAAGGCAGAGGTGGATTCAAAAATTTCAGCAAAACTTCCTAGATAAGATAAAAAGTTAGTTGCGAGTTATAATACTAATACAATGTCAATATGTTTGTAATTTAACACAAAAATTTACATGTACAAATTATTATCGCTCTATAGATTATTCTGAGTGATTATTATAACGATTAAAATGAATAAACAAAAATAAAAAATAATATAACATGCTTTTGACTAAAAAATAATACAGAAGTCAGGATTTGCTTTTCGAAAATATAGAAATAAAAGTATCATTAGCAATCATTAATCATCTTTTAACAGTGTTATATCATGATCTTTATTCGAAATCAACTTTCCCAACGAGGTTTATCTTTAGATTTTCATTCATGAGCTATTCCTCCATCACAATCCGCGTTTTTGCGAACCTTGTGAACCAACAGTGAGTGAGAAGATGGATGGGGCAAGGAATTTAAACTCGGGATTATGGTGTAAGTTACCTTTTATACGGACAAATATCTTGTTCACGACCGGATTGGACTAAATGTTTCATCAATTTCTTTAGCAATAAGAGTATCGAATTTTGCGATAAATCAATAATTTGGCTGAAAAGTTCACTGAAAAAATTGAGATTCAAAACCAACATTTACGGATATATTTGTGGGTCTGTGGTAATAATTTTATTTCTGTAATTGTTAAAATTATGATTCAATATATGTTTAAGGCAGCGCTGCCTAACTTAGCCCGCGGGCAATTTTCTATTCATTTTCGATCCATCGGGCAGGCACGGGATTGGGCTAGGCAAAATGTTGCCCAACGAATAAAAAATAACTGGTTAATTATTTGTTAAACGATATTTTGATTCTTATCAATAAATTTATATTATTTCAAGCTGGAAAAATTAAATAACATATTTCCTTGTTTAAAACGTATTTTTAATATTTAATATTATAATACGATGTTTTCATATTGTAATGTATGACGGGGTAATTCCGCACACAATTTGCTATATTCTCTCGCCAGAGACGTTACGCCAAATATTATTTGTGATAACATAGACACTAAGTTGTGTCCTCCAAAATTTAATGCAAAATGTACTAGAACTCGCGGGCCGCAAAAAGAGGTTCACGGACCGCTAGTTGGACAGCACTGGTTTAAAGAATAGCAAAATAAAGTAAAGCAAAACACAGAAAAGAAAAGGGAACTAAGGGAAAGAAAATAATTCTGCGAACTGAATAAACAAAATATGACAGGATGTAAAATTTAATAGTTTTGTATAATATCCAATTGAGTAAAATAGTCAAAGATGTTAACATTGAAAAGTGAAACTGTCCCACTACAGGTCCTGAGGGTTCACGAAGGGTAGAACTCCGCAATTTCTTGACCTCAGCACAAGGAGGAGATGTGACCTACGTCTCGCTCCGGCTGGTTGAACCCCAGAATAAACCTGGTACTCATTTTACAGCAGGCTGAGTAGGCCTGAAAGGCAGTCTGGACGTTGATGGATGAGAAAAATTCCCTCAACCAGCAGGGATGGAATCCCGGCCGCCCAGCTAGTAGCTCAGCGCTCTACCCACTGAATCACGCTGTCTCCACATTATAGAATAATAATATTATAAATTAAAGAAACTAAATTCCTTATTATTTTCTAAGGAAATTGATATTGGAGAATGTACTGGTACAGTTTTCAGAACATCACGAGATTGTGTTTATATAACAACGATTAACTCACGAGTCTTGCATTTAGTCAAAGATATGATCCATAGAAATATTGAACTATTGAGATCTAATCATACAAAAGTCGATAAAAGGATTTACTAAATGCATTTCAAAGCTGTAAATTCTGAATCCAAATCATTATTCACACAATTCACCTATCAGTACCAGCATGTGACTAAGGCGCGGCTCCATCCGGACAGCCAAGAATCGGAATACACATATTATCCAAAAATATCACTAAACAAAGAGGAAAAGTAATTAAATATATCAGTAAAACACAGCCAAAAAATAGGTCTCGATCATTTTGATAAAAGTTTCCATCCAAATTATTAACTAACAATAAAAGTGCAGAAGACCAATATGGTCATTAGCACACATTCCAAAAATTAAAGGAAATATTTAAAATTAATACCATAAATGAGTTGAGATCACTAGTAACTTCTGTATCATCCGATAATATTTTTTAAGGACATTGGGTGTTTTAGTTGCTTTTCCAAAACATTGCAGTACTGTTTTTTTTTCTTTTTACAATTTATCTTAAGAAAATGTTAGGGTAAGTTTTTGTTTGTTTTAAGAAAGCAAAGGATGATTTCTCCTCTCACAATCAGTCTCTTGCATTATCAACAAAAATATTTATATTATAAACATTTTATGAATAAGATGTGTAAATACAATTTACTTTTAATCTAATAATATTAATATGTATTTTTTAAATTAAACATGTAAAATGGGTTAGTGTTAATTCTTATCGAGAATTCTACTGAACATTTGCATATCAATGAGAAGGAAATTTATGAAAATGTGACCACAAAAATATATGTTATCGGTTCATAATTAATAAGTTAACTTCACTGTACACAATCAAGTATTTATAGCTATGTAGAAAAGCATGTGACATCTTATTCCAGTCCGATAACTCAAGTAACGGCAAACGAATTGTGACCCACCCTTGTGACCAAACATCCTCAGGGTGATTTACACGACGTAACGCTATGATGTTAGTTCTTCAGCGTGTTTAATTCCTCTCGAGAGCAAAGCAGCGGGAGACTTTTAGTCCCTCAAGACATTCGCTGAGGTGCGAGCGGAGGAAGGAGCCTCTGGGTGGAGACGCTTTCCGGAACGACAAGCAAATATTAGTCCAGGCGACGCACGTGGGCAAGAGATCGATCGCCAATGGAGGGTGGAGGGTGGAGTTACCCCGCCCTCCAAGACTGACGAGAAGGTACCCATCACGAGGAGCTAACGCAGCTTTCGTACTATCGACGACACCGCACCTAGATTTGGCCTACATTTTCGGGGGGAAGCCATGCCCAGGATCTTGCACCATTGCCCAACAGGCTTTCGAAAAATAAGGAAAATTTTGGATGAAGACAAATTTCAGACAAAAAAACATCAAACTTGACAAAAATAACAAAGTAATGAAATATCTAAAAAGAGTTAAGCAATTAATTGCAATACCGTGCACTTAAAAAATATGTACTTCACTCGAAATATACAGCCACGTGATGAAACAATAGAAATTAGAGTTTATCTTTATAAACTTTTAACATGATTATTTATAAACTCCATTAACCAAAACAAAAAGAAAGTCCACATCTGGAAATATGAATTACACTTGTCCAAATAATATTTTTCTGTAGAATACTTCATTTATTAAATGTAAAAGGTGTTTTTAAGGGCCAGGGATTAAATTAATCTTCAATCTTTTTGTGGAGTCAAATGTTTATATTACAATATTCTATTAAGTGGATAGTACATCTTTCAATATCGTTGTTGTATGATTCATTTTGGTCCGTGGAAAATTAGTTGCTCTATCGTTGTTATAGGAATTCCAAGTTGACGGTATGGAATAGCAAATATTACTCTGTACATCGTCAGGTTGCGTGCAATGGTCTATCGTTTCGAGATGCTGATCGTGTAGAGTGACGCGAAACACGACTTACTTACTAGTACTATGTGGAAGAGGAAAAGTAACCCACCAATGAACCTACGTAGAAAGATGTTTGATTTCCTCAATAAAAACTAATTATAAATTTAAGAGATTGATGGAAAGTATTTGGTAACACAACTGTCCGGTGAAAAGTAAAAAAAAAATACTTCTAGTGTGGAGAGCGCTCCACTTAATAATAAAGATTTGACTGTAAAGTTTCATTGAAGCGCAATCATTGTTTTCTTTATTTCACTTATATCTCTAGAAATAAAAGTGAATTATTTGGAATGTCTGTTGTATAAAAATTGGAAAAAGTACTAGATGAAATTATTTGAAATTTCTGAGGATTTTTCTTAAAGGCTATTGCAACAAAAAGCAAAGTATGATTAATGTTGATGAATTGCAAGAGCAGAAAAACAATTAAAATTGGTTGCTAATCAGTAGATGAGAATCTTCACTCATATGACTGTTGACTATGAAGTTTACTAATGAGTCCGCCAGAGTTTGATTGCGTTACATGAGGAGGACATAATCTAAGAGACCACTTATTATTAATGATCCACTGAACGTATAATCTAAGAGACCGAGTCATAGAATCAATATTATATAAAGGATGTGAAAACCAATGTTTGAAGTAAATAATCTCCCAGTGAAATGAAAACGAAGGGATTCAGATATCTTAACTTAACTTAAATGCGCTTTGTTTATTAACGTTTCTATGTAAAATTTTCCTTCTGTATGAATTATAAAATAATTCGTAGTTACGTACATATTGGTATACAATTCTAAAAACTGGTTATATTTGTAGGTTCTCTTAGTGGTATTTAATTTTTGATATTAACAAAAGTGAAATTTAAATATCACGAAAATAGAGAAATATGGAAGCTAACATATGGATCTAGAATGTTATATTAGAACCCCGGGATACTCCGGGCAAAATGAGCTAAAAAAATCCAGACCTCTTGATGGATGTTTTAATACCAGAATGTCTAGTAATGATTGTTGTAAGTTTCATTTCAAATCCTGGGCAATGTCGGTTAGTTCTAGTGTGAAATATTGCTCAATATATTCCTGAGTTTCCTTAAAAGCATAGATTTAAGTAAAGCTCAGTTTTAATCGTGTACTCTGATGAAAATTCGTTACTTCATATAAAACAAAAAAATTTGCTTTCAATGAAATTATAAACCAGAGGTACAAACTGGAGTACTAATCTAATATTTTCAATCCTCTGAGTATCCCGATACGTACCACAATTAGTTTCTTGTCCACCACTTGGTCATATGTAGTTTGTGACTGTTTTTTTGTTATAAACTATTTATTTATTGAATTATCATTGGATATAATATCGTACTTAACATTCTGGTAAATTGGTTTGTTTTCGAAAGAGAAAAGTTCTCCTCGTATGTAAAAAATTATAACTAAAGTGAATAAACTGTTTTATTACATACAGAACTTGTTTCACGTCACTTTATTAACATAATGCATCTTCATGAATCAAACGTGCTTGGAGTAATGAAGGCATATGCAACTCTTATTAAGATTTTCGAGAGTTCCGATTTGATATATGCATGCATTTGGGTGGGTGGGTGGGGGGAGGAAATTTGGATACGCACTCATTAGAACCTCATACTATCGTAAAACTTTTTTAATATTCCCAAATTCTCTTGCACTCGACATAAATCTGGCTTGGGTATGTCTTTAAAAATATTAGCTTTTAATAATGGAATAATAAATATTTCACATGTCACTTGTAAATAAAAATAACAACAACAAAATACGCAAAAAAACTGGGACGTGGATCATCTAATAAAAGTTATATTTATACTCAGAATATACCGTAAATTAGTCACACAAAATAAAAAAAAAACAAGAATGAAGTGAACTCACTGTGAATTCAATAATAATTGAATATATAAGATTGGAGAGTTAATTTTGCATCGGAACAGTGGACGGATGTGTAACCGTTTACGATTGTTTCTTGGTGAATTGTGTTAATATCTAAATAAAGTTTGTTGTTTTCTTCATCCAAATAAACATGGATTATCAATAGCTCTGACTAATGTTGTGTTATATCTAACTAACGTATCGTCAATTCGTTAACGATAGAAATCGCTCTTCTAATTTATTTTCTCACTAAATGTTTTCAAACAAAATTAATTTATCTTGGAGGATTCCTGCGTTATTAATTTAACTGTTTTAAATACTTCCCATCACATATTGTAGGATTTATAATTCAACATAATCTACTTCGAGGGACATTTCCTAGACCATAATTACTTTGATGCTTTAAAAAATAATTTATTTCATTCATTGAAGTTCTGATTTCTCCAGGTTTCGACACATTCCTAGAAAAGATAACTGGTTCACGGAAGATTAATTGAGAGCACTGATATTACTAATTCTAAAATCCGAGATTTTAGTTATTCTTTCATGAATTGTAGCCGTATCATTTAGGAGCTAAGGCATGTGTCATGTAATTAAGCCTTATCTTATCCTTTTCTTTCAATAACATGACGATTTATAAAAATTTCCAGAAAAAGATGTATTTCAATGCCTTGTGAATTCCATATTGTAGTTGACATGTGTTCAAATAGATTGAAAGAAATCGTCTAATATATTTATTTTGTCAATCTGCCTGTAACATCTGGACCAGTGCAGTCTATAGATTTTTGAAATATTAACATTTTCAAACATTTTGCTAGCCGGAAATTACTAAGGAGATTAAGGGCCGGGCCCGTCGCCGCCAAATAAGGAAAAATACCCGCCTCTAAGCCTTTCCGTTTATTGTGTAGAGGCTGAACAATTCCCATCTACTTCTGAAAACTGAGATGAACGCCCTCAGAAGAAAAGCGAGTGTGGAGGGAATATTCCAGTGTTCGCCAAAAATAATGGTCAGTCAAAAGGGACGCAGTATTCTCAGAAGCTGAGGGGTGACCAAGCTGATGTAGAGTGCTCAGTACAGTAGTGAGGGTGTAGTCACGTGACCTCCGCTCCTGTATATATTGGGAGGATTGCAGATCCTAAGTGACTTTCAGACCTTTCTGCGGAAGTGTATGGAAGTACGCAGGTTATTTGAAATGTAACTTGGTTAGTTTTGGTCGTCAGACCACTGAGAATTGCTGCGGTAATTCTATTACATTGCTATTAGGTGCGAATGACGTAACTTGGAACAGTTAATTATTTCGGGATAGCAACTTGGAAACTTTTGAGATTCGGATAATCTGGGTAGATTTCCGAGTTAATTCATAACACCAGTATCTTTATCTGTGTATAATTGTTGCTTTCAGATAGCAATAACTCTGTAATAACAAATTCAAAATTGTATTTATGATTTGAGAGTTTGTCTACATTTGTAAACCTTCAGATCTCTATTTAATTTGAATTAAATATTTTATTGTTATTACACGTGTGTTTGATTGCTTGGGGAAACCAAGCTGGTGGCAGCGAACTCTACCATAAAGGTTGTGGTTTATGGTTGAATCCCGCTTCTACCCAAAAAATACGCACATCGCATCAGGGCTTGCGGTGTGCCGTAACACTGCCGTAATACTTGCGCTGCTTAGTTTCTGACAGTCACGTGATGCACACAGTGATATCTACCTCACGCTTTTTCTTCCAAATTACACGCATTTAGATTTTTTATCTTTTATTGTCCATTGTAACATAAGCTGCGGGTAATATTAAATTTAAAAAATATATATGCCCTTTGAAAATAGACACCTGGTATGGTTGCATGCTTCAAACAGTTGTTAAACATTAAGGAAATACAAGTTCCCTAAAGAATTTAGGGGGAAAATCCAATTTCATTGCATATATTTGCTTTGAAAAGCTTTCTTAATTATTTTCGCCATTAAAGAAAGGTAACTTCAATTCAGAGAAAATAGCGACATGTTGAATAACAAACGCAGGTTTCCTGAATATTATTTTTCTTTGCCATTCACAACTTGTTTGCAGAATTAATTGTGTACACTGTTGATCGCTTTCGATTTATGTTTGCCCATTTTAACTGATCTTAAGTTGTCTTGTCAACTTCCAAAAATATTTTTGTCAATTTGGTACAAGTACGGATGACCGATGTCAGTGTAACTTGAACGAGGGAACATGGAATCATGTTTTATTAGGTTGTCCCTATTATCGTGAAGAAAGATGTAAGTACCTCTGTAAATATTTGCTTCACGACGTATTTAATGAAAAATAATCGCATCTCGGATAGAAACAAATGAAGAATTTGAAATCTTTGAGTACGCTTCTTGGATTGGAACTATAAGAAATCATCATTATTTACATAAATACGCAAATGTTCCACGAAATTTGGGTTTCATTTCTGCGACACCGGATAGAGAAAATCACACAAATAATAATAATAATAATTATTATTATTTTATTGTCAAAAAAGCCGAACAAACTGTGTATGACCACGTGGAGGACAATAAAGTAATTTACTCTCTGGAACCAAGCAAGGGACGATCCCATCAATTCCGATCAAGGGCCCTACGGCAGAGGCGGATTCAAAAATTAAAGCAAAAATTCCGAGATATGATAAAAAGTTCACGATTTATTATTATAATAAACATACCCCTAGACAAAATCTAGAGAACATGTATAAGAAATCCGCATCTACCCGAAGGAAAACCAGAGCAAAACCCGGGCCAGGATGGGGCTACACAATTAATGTACACAACCGTGCCAAAGTTGAGCACACATAAATCTAAGTTAATATGAGACATAAGACAACACAATCATACAAGAAAATAGTTTTGAAATTGTTATAAGTTATTTAAAAAGTTCTACAGCAATGGCGTGATAATTAAATATTGACTTTAGATCTTTAAAAGATGTGTTAGCGATTTCCTATTATTTCGTCATTTATATTTTCCTTTCCGAGACAACAATATTTAAAAATTACGTGGTTTTGAACGCCCGCTATATCCACCATGTTGGGGCAGAATTTCAGTGAATAATAACTGTGCTCCGACGCGTGCGACTTAGCTGGTAAACAGTGATCATGCCTTTCTTTATTTTATGTCCCTTCGACCTAGCTGGTTGTGTGAACGAGAAGCATAAAGAACAAAATGAAAACGTCATAGCTTTGGGTTCTCATGCTTTGTGTCTCTTAAGGTTTAAATATGATGTAATTTTTAATGCTGCATTGTCTATTATCATATATAGTCAGGAATCTGGACTGTAAATAGGAGTGTAGGTGGAAAGTTTTACAGGAGAGATGATTTTCCATACCATTATTATTTTTGGATGCTGTACACGAATATGTGGTTTGCCAACAAAAATTTATGTTGGAAAACCCATTTTCTGACAAAAATTTCGAAAATTTTCGACTTTTGTACAGTTTTTTTTAATAACAATTTTTCAGCAAAAGCTACGAAATATTTGAAAACAAGATTACATTTAACAAAAAATGTTTTTATTAATTTTTTTTGTAAAAGGGAACAGATGATTTAAAAAATTAAGTGAAAACATCGTTCATTATGGAAGATCCATAACGCCATCCTATTACCGTTGCGCCCCTCGGTCTTTCCGCGCTACGAGATCCTCCGAAGGTTGTGAGCTTATGCAATACGTTTCTCGCGTTTTGTTGTAGTTCTTATCGTTAATATGTGATAATCCATTTTAAAAAAGAAGTACAGTTTTCAAAATTTACGTTGCACCAACAATAGTAATACTGACCATCACGTTGAAGTGTTTTATATGTGACGAGGACACCCTGCACACGGGGGATGCGTGATACTGTTTATCTTCATTACAATTTAGTGTTAAAAGAAACACGTTCACTTTCAAAATCCATGGAGGTATCTTAATGGTTTCAAAAATCTTATTTCGTGATATTTTACAAAATGTCTATTAATCTCATTTCACTCTAATTGATACCTCACAAATCAGACTTTCAAAATCCTATCAAAATTTCAAGTCGGCTGACTTTAACATTTTTCACTGATCCGATAAGTCGTCAAATTTCGGACAACGAATTTTCACATCTTTTCACTCATTTGAAATTGAAGTATCGAAATTTGATGAAAATGACTTTTAGATATTTTACTTAACATTTCTTAGGAACTTAAAAGCATCAATATGCTCATGAGATACAGTGAAAGTGGTTGTTAGCGCTAACAATTAACTGCGAAAACATTTCTACACTTCGCATACATTATGAGTAAAATATCTAAAGGTCAATCTTGAGATATTTAAATTTGCATTGTTTACATGTATTCTGACCGCACGATCCAGCATAAAACGCAACGTCGGTCTTTATTTAATCGGTAGCTTTTTTTCAGGGAAGATGCACAGGATCTCATAATCACTAAATGACCTCCAAAATATCGACTTTCAGTTTTGAATCTTTCAAAGAACATAAGTTTGGAATTTAAATCAACCCAGATTTTATACTATATTAATAAAAATATATACTGCCATGTCCTACTTAATCCGGATGTACGGTACAAATCCGTAAGTAGGAAGAATTACTTGATTCCTTCCCTAATAGAACATAAGGTCAATTTTTAATTGAGTAGTGAATACTTTTCAACATGAGAAAAGAATGTAGTGGCTAAAAAATGCAAGTAAAAGATATCACCTCAGTAGTCCATAGCAAGACTCTTGAATTATAAACTCAACAGAACGCGCCCAAAAATATATTTGAGGGAAACTACATAATCATTGGAGATAACAAAATTATTTGCACAATAACATTTCCTTATGTCCAAGAGAATGTACCTGAACGAGAACGGCAGATGTGATTCTTAGCGCTTCAGAGTTAATATTTCCGGGGAAAAGTACTAATTTCAGAAGGTTTTTGTTCCAACCCAATTGTTTGAATGATTAGAAGATTATTTTTAAATAAACGAATAAAGTCGAACTTTCTTATTATAATTACAATATATAAAATTATTTTATTTTAAATTCATATGCATCTTTTTTTCCATTTCCTTAACACTGTATAATTTCTTCATTCCTTTAAAAGAAACGAAGATATTACTCTCTCATATATCTTCAGAATGCCCTTTCTATTAACAATTAATAATAGATTCAGCCATCCATATGGAATAAATGGCCGTATTCACATACTGTTCTTTAAATAAAAACTAAGTTACTACAATTTTTGTGCCACTGATACATCTCATACATTACTTTCTATAACGAGTGAATTGATTTCATCTAAATCCAGTGAAATAACAACTTGAACGTTATTAATTATACGTGGCTCGCCGCATGATAAAAATTTAAATTACAAAATGTGGTGCCACTGATCACTTTCTCACGAAGTCTATAACCTTCCTGGGACAAAACATTAATTAGTTCGACACACATAAAACACTTAGACATAATGGTCAGTGATTAATTTTGTTGGTGCATCGTAAATTTTGAAAATTATAATACAATTTTATAATGGTTTAGCACACTTTAACTAAAGTTGCTAAAACAAAACACACGAGAAATGCGTTGCATGAGCTCACAAGGTTCGGAGGATCGGGCAATACGATCTAAAAATCCCCGATTACTGGACTAATGCTATTCATAACTCTCCTGATGCCATGTTTACCTCGTTAATTCTAAATATGGAACAGAGAGAGACTTGCCTACAAATTGCCGATATGGAAGAAAGAAGCGTCTGTAAAATCATTCATATCAATATAATTGACATGCTAAACAAAAGCGAACATTCATATAGCCATAATGAATATTAGGTATATTCAATTTAATAGTATGATTACAGCTAGTAAAATGAAACGCGGAAAATGATACGTGAAAAGAGTCGCTGCCGCAATCAACCGCGCGACATAATTTTGGAGGAATACAATAAAGAATGAAAGGAATATGCGTACTTTGAATTAAATTTTTTCAAAATGCAAATATTTCAGAACAGAAGGCTCCTTAAAATAGTCAAAACACCTTGGTTTATCTCGAACTCACAGTTGCACAGAGAACTTGGTATTCAACATATTCAAACTTACTTCCAACAAATAGCTTCAAAACTTTACAAAAACATCACTTCTATTCCTTCCGCTCAAAATTTCGAACTAGGAAAACATTTTTCGCGTAGGAAACGCATCAAAAGAAAGCTCCCCAGGCATTTTTTCGATCCCCCGTAGAGTTAAAAACATATCATATATAAATGATATGATCATATACGCATCATATATATATATATATGACGCATGATCTTTCAACTTCATAAAAGTATCTTTATAATGTACTTAGCATTTAGTTTTTAATATTGTATTGTAACACATATATTGTACATATTTATTACCTGTACTGTATTTCAAACCTGCTGCCGAAGACCCAAAAGTCTGGCAAGAAAAGTAATAAAAAAATAAGAAAATTGAAGAACGCAAAGAATCAACACGTGATACCAGAACATTATCTGCTGTAATGACTTTCTTAGGTGCCAGAAAATATTTTAAAAAATTAAAGTTATGATAATAATAACCTGGATATGTCTCTCTCTTCATGTAGGAAGCATGAAGAAAATATTTGTGGCACTACATAATTAAGATTGTTTTCCCATACTTATATAATTTAGATAAATATATAATAATTATTTGTATTATAATAATAATTTCAAATATACAATAATAATATAAATATATAATTATAATTTTCAAATTATTCGTATTTTAATGTTTGAATCCGCAGTTTTTTTAATTTTTGAGGTACTGAAAAAGCAATATTCAAATACGTTAATGACAATATTTTTGACTGAATATAAATTTTTCAATATGTTTAATAGTATAAATATCCAATATCAATATTTTATATCAGAAGTCCCTGCGTCAGGTTGAATATTAAGTGGTAAATACTCAACAATTAATTTCACAGAAATGTTGTCAAACCGTGCACCGCTGGCGACGAGTTTTTTCCGCGTTCGTTCATTATTCGGATCTGTTACACAAACCAGTATTGAAATAATATAATCTGATCTGGTGAGTGCATTATAGAATCCAATATCCGTCAGATCCTCGAAAACAAGTGAAGTATTTCCCAATTCTATCCTTCAATATTTGAGTTTGTTATTTACAATAAGTAGATTGAGCTGGCTCATATTTTATCTGCTTTCCAGTGACCACTGAGTCACAAGCGCGTGCGTGAGGGGAAAGGCAAGTATATTTGACCAACTATCTTCAAACGAAAACAAATGTAAAAACTCAAGAACTACGTGACCCAGTACATTTCAGGCAAGTCTATATAACATGCTATTTCGCCAGGAAATTTGAGACACAAGTTTGAAGAAACAGATCAAATTAGAGCTGTACGTTTCTAACTTGTATTTGGAATATGCTTAACGTCGAGGTGCAACTACGTTGAACACATTAAAGAAGTAAAAAAAACACGATATACAAGTGTTACATTACAACGAAGGAATCACTCAATCGACGATCTTATATTTCTAAAATGTATCACTTCGTAGCACACTAGTAAAGGATTTAAACAAAATATTAATACATAATTGTTTATATTGACCTTGATTCAAACAAATATATTTAACATATTAGGAAAATAAGCTTAAAAGGGAGCATTTCAACCTTTTCTTATTCCTTACTTCTAATAGTGCCCAAAAACAAACTCATTTTATTCTAATTACTGCTATGAAAAACTTAAAACTAGTCAGAAGGTACTATTAATAATGCATGAATGAATAATTTAATGTAAATGAAAATTGAATTCCGTAATAAACAAAAATTACTCTAATCGAAGAATTTTTAAAAAATTAGGAATTTTTCGTGAATCTTTCTTAAATATTTGTAATAAATCAAAATTTACGTATTTCTCATTTTTCTGGTCCAGGTAAAATTTAACACCTATAAGTGTTGTGAGATAAAACACTTATTTTCCTCCTCACTAATAAATTATGTAACAAATAAATGCTGTGACCATTTGTAAAATTTATAATTTACGAATAATTCATAGTTCATGCAAAAAAAAAAAAAGGAAACAGCAATGCAAAACACGATATTTAAGGTAAAGCACAAAACTTTAGCTGTACTTCAGAAATATTCAACAAATATGGAAAGATATACAATGCAATTGAATAGAAATTTTTACTACCTGAGCAATGACAAACTAAAGCGGCAGGACAAAGAATCCAGATTCACCTCCTTCACAAACAAAGATCAAGAACAGAGGATTTTAAAGACTCAAGAACAATACTTTTATCTCACGGCAGTCAATGACACGATTTTCAATAGATAAGCGTGGTAGATATGAGAGCGAATTCTCCCAGGATATTGATTTATCATTAGAGAGATATGAAAATGCTATATGTATTATATTACTAAATGTTAAAGAGAACTATTTATTTTCTATTTCTATGTACTCCTAAAATAAAATAGGGACTCATGATTTTTTCAATAGCAAATATCGTTCGCGATTTATGTAATAGTAGGATTGCCATAAACAGCTGTTCAAGCTACTTTCTTCCCGTAAGTAGAATGAGATCCTCTCACCAATTTATTGAGTTACAAATAATTCATAGGTGAGCGAAATATCATTAGTTTCGTAAAAAATAATATAATAAAAAGTGTTACTATAAATTATGGAGATAAATATTTATCTTTCAAATGCTTGATGATCAATTTAATCAATAGTCGAATATATTATCCGATTTCACTTCGAATCAATAGTCGAAACATACGAATATACTATCAGATTTCAAAAGATTTTGCTCCTCTCTTATTTTCGACAGTTTTGGAGATGAGGAATGAAATACGGAAATGCAATTTTACATTTATAGAAATAGAAAAGAAATAGAAAATTTATAGACAAGACCGTTGCTTTTGGTAGTCTGCTAAATAAATAGTTCTTTTTCCGAAGAGACTATAAATTGTGTGACGTAAGACTTTTGAAATATATTTCGCCACTAACAACTTCATCACATAACTTATTCTGCAATAAAAACCTTAAATAAGAAAGTCATTACAATCAAAAATATTAGTTATTAACGAAAACAAAAACAGGAAAGTGTTTCGTATTGATATATGGTGTATGGGAACGGTGGGCGATATTATGGGCAATCTGCCCCGTGAGGTGAATATAGCATGATGGTGAAGTATTCAACACTAGAAGCAGAAGCATCTGAAAATGTTCTTATCAGCACTTTTTGACAATCAGTTATTTGAATTTAGGACTATTCAATTGCAATAAGGATATATTGTGTTTTCTATTTCAGCTCAGACTCGTGTAACTACCTCCCGCCAGTCCTAGTTATCCGATGGAGCTCGCATATTTGATCATGGAAACTATACAAGTGATCACAAAATGTCTCTCATTTACTTGTAATAAATGCAATAGCTTTCATTTCTAAAAAATGGGACACGCTCAGTATACGTAGTAAAGCGATTTCTTCAAAAGTCGATTTAGATAATTTTTTATTGAAATGAATATATTTTGTTTTTTGCCCAGCACAAAAACTTCAAAACTGGTCCCACCTGTTTTCTAGGATTGATCCCTCGGGACAACTGATTTTTTTTCGAAATTTGAGTTACATTTTTCTTTGTTTACTTTACAAACTTTCGTTATTGTCAGACGCATGGTGACGAGACGAAAGTCTTGGAGCTTCAAATTAGGGACACGCAATTCTTGGGGCAGGTTCAAGTGCATTATGCAGCGATTTTTTCGAAATTCGATTTAGATAATTTTTTATTAATTTTTTTTTATCCAGCGCAATGTGATTTTCGAAATTTGACACGCGTGATCTTCGGAGATGGTCCGGGTTTGCGAACGAAAATTTATCGAAATCCGAAATAGATAATAGATTTTTCTTGCATACATGACAACCTAAATTAGTTGTACAAAATCCATACTGTCACGCATTATTGATACTGCTGGTCATCAATAAAGTTCACCTAGGAGCAGAATTTCTGGAAACCATCCCCTTAAATATTTTAAAAATTAGGGTTTGAATCATTGTATAATAAATGGTCACAAAATGATATTATATTCTTGTTACCGAATTAATATTTTTATTGAATTGTCTACTGAACCGTTACGTTACTGAATTTACCGAATTGTCTACTGAATTAATTAAATTGTGAATGAAACGTTACTGAATTATCTACCTTCGTCATGAAAAGTTATAAAATATCATTGCGTGTAACAAGTAAATCAATTTGTTCCAATTGTTTTGGAAAATAGTTTTTTATCTATGAATCAGAAAAGAAACAAAAATTCTCTGCATTTAAACAAATTTTTGCTGCTGACTAGATGAATATTGATATCCGTAATAGATTTAAGTCCCGCGTTGTTTTTAGTTGCAGAATTAGATTATCTCATGCTCGCGTAATAGACTGATAGCCACTTCGACTACATGGTAACATTAGTGTACGTAAAATGCTCTTCCTTTGTAATTGTAAATAATTTAGTGAAGAAACAAGAAACAGTGAAGTTGCTATGCCATTCAGTCAGATAAGTTCTTACTGCAAGCATTTCTAATGTCTGAGATGGTTCGCTTTCTAATCTCAACATGACCCTGGCAGTTCAACTCTGTTAACATATTGACAGTCGTCTGATTCGTTGGGTGAAGGGCCACTCAATATCTTTCCTGTGATGCAACCAAAACTTTTCGTACAGGCGCGTCCCGATTGACGCGTGGTGGTCGACAACACACAGTAAGTTCATAAGATGACGCATTCCGTCCGTTATGAGAAAGACAAGCATTAAAATTGTGACATTTCCCTCAAATCCGCCAATGTAAATGTCATAATTTTAGTTTCTTTTCTACCATTAATGTCAAGTGTTTGGTCTGGTTTTGATTGACAGTGCTTGATCAAGACTGGAGCTCAATTTTGAACAGTCTTTTCCCACACTTTGTAATTAAGGAGTCTATGTGTTTTTATTATAGTGCTTTACCCGATTTGTCTGCAAGAAAACAGTTTTTTTTTGCGTTGACGATAGTTTTTGCGATTCTTTTTAATCATTTCTAAAAAACAAAAGTACAAGAAGACCTACGTTGGAATGATTCTTTCATGTAACTGTTCGACTTGACAAAGGACAGAACATTTCACCCAAAAAAATATAATTTAAAAAATAATATTACACTGTAGACCAAAATAACAGAAGTGAAATGCAATGGCCGTATATCTTGGAAACCATTCTCTAAAGAAGTCTGAAGTGTCATTGCGAGAGGTTTAAGGTAAGAACAGAGGTCAAATAAAAACTGATTGCTCGTATTGTATGTCGCTAGTGGCTTCTTTAATGAAAATTTTGATCATCAACATTTACAATCGCGCACACCTTGATTCGATATAAATTATTTGCATTTTTCTTGAGGATTTTGTTTCCTACGCTTCCAAAACACGAAAGATTAATGTATATGGCAAATCTGCTTTGACTCATTGTCTTTCTTTTTATATCCAACAAGTGAAGTAGGGGACACGTATCTAAGGTGCTTATTCAGTGAAATAATCTGATAAAATGAAAGAAACCTGTAAATATAAATTTACCGCTTATGAATTTGAATATAATGAAATCTGAAATCTGAAATCTGAAATCTCCACATTCTGCTGCCTCATTTTTATCTGCTGAAATATAATTTCTGACCTAATTATGTATTTGTATTGTACTTTTTATTTCATTTCATTTCATTTATTTATTAATCAGGATCAGCAGTGATCTGCTTTACAAGTTTTAAAAAAAATACATAATGCATTCGTTTACACAACAAAAATACATTTTAAAAACACATTTAAATTACACTTTAAAATTACTATTTACAAGTATACACGAGACAGTAAGGGCATTAGTATGATGAAATCTAATGAGACACCTCCAGTTAATCTTTATAATTAATTTAAACTATAATCTTTAATTTTGCAAAGGCTTAACTTATTGAGTGTAATGTAATTTTTGTAATTTAGGGTGGTTTGAAAGTGTCTTTTGGATATCGGGATTTGATCCTACTATTTATTCTTAAGGACTTTCCTAAATTAAATGTATGGGACGGAGGAGAGCTTGGAAGACTGATGTAGAATGTTAATGCCAATTTACTAATGTTCTCTCTCAACGGTTTAATGTTTAATTCTCTATGGATTTGTTCACTGGATACGAACCAAGGGGCCTTCAGTGCACATCTTAAGGTTTTGTTTTGGAAGACTTGTAGTTTCTTGAAAGATGTTTCTGCTGCCCCTTCCCATATTGGACAGGCATAAGTCATGGAAGGTCGTATGATGGATTTGAATATGGATAACTCCGTGTCTGTTCTCAGAGATGAGTTTCGATTTAATAATTGGTATAATTTAGATAGTTTTTTCTTAACCGTTAACGAAAAGCATTTATATGTGCCTTCCAAGTTAATTTTGTGTCTAAATGTATACCTAAGTATTTTATGTGTTATTGAATCGACCCAGGCTACTTCCTCGTTATCAATTTTGAAGGGCATTAACTTAGGAATTTTTCGCAGTGAAAATATTTTTGCTTGCGATTTCGTAGGGTTTAGAGCTAATCTCCTTTTATCTGTCCATTCTACGAAGGTAAGTAGGTCATCCTCGAGGCTGGTCTTACCAGTGAATGTATTGTTAGTTGATAAAAATAATGCTTTATCATCGAAAAAAAGGGCTATTTCCGAGTTTACTAATTTAGGAAAATCAGACGTATATATGGAAAAAAGGAGAGGAGAGAGGGCGGAGCCTTGAGACACTCCGGCAAGAATATTTTGTGACTTGGAATGAGAACCGTTTACCCATACTGTGAAAGTTCGATTTGTTAAAAAACTTTTAACAATATTTTATATGTACATGGTTCTCCTAGCAGTCTCATTTTATAGAGTAAGTCCTCATACCAGATCATATCGAAGGCTTGTGATATGTCTAAGAAAACAGTTAAGGTGTATTGCTTAGACTCGAAAGATTTGGCAATGAAGTCAGTTAATCTGAGAACTTGGTGAGTGATCGAATACCTTTCTCGTAATCCAAATTGCTCGGACGGGACATCATGCGTTTCGGTTAAGAATTTGTTGAGTCTTTTCTTTAGAAGATTTTCAAATATTTTACTCATCGAGGGAAGAAGTTATATTGGTCAGTACTTTGATCTTTTCCTGGTTTGTGTATTGGTATTATATCTGCATGTTTCCAGGTTGTGGGAAAGTAATCTATTCTTAGTGCTGCATTGAATACTGCGCAAATATATGTGCTTGCTTTCTTTGGTATTTCTTTTAAGATTTTGTTTGTAATTTGATCATGGCCAGCAGATTTGTTCAGACAGAGTGCTTTTATTTGTTGCTCTATTTATTTGGGATAAATTAATTTTATTGGAAGATCGGCAGTGAATTCGATTTTCCGTATTTCTTCAACGATGTTGTCGTTAAATTTTATGAATTTAATGGGATTATTAACAAAAGAAGACGCAAAGTGAGTTGATAATAACTCTGCTTTATTAATATCAGACTCTGCCATACATATTTGATCCGTTAATGGCGGTATGTTTTGTTTTTCACGAGATAAGCGTTTTACTGCTATCCATTGCGCTCGAGAGGCAGGATGAATTTGGGCCAGAGAGGATTGAAAATTTTTAAACCGAAATGTTTCTAGATGTTCGTGAATTAGTCTCCCTAGTTGGTTGATACTTCTTTTAGTTTCTTCTGAACGGTATTTTTGTCATGATCGTCTAAGGAACCTTTTCCTTTTTATCAGGTTTTGTATAAAGCTGGAATTTATTTATTTTGTATTGTGAAGTCGCGATTTGTTGTTAAGTAAGAATTACTTACAGAATCTTCAATTGTTGATGTCAGAATGGTTATTGACATGTCAATTTTTTCACTAGAAACTAGATGGGTGGGTATGTTCAATTTGTTTGTCATAAATGTACGGAATTTTACCCAATTTACTGTTCCCTTAATCATTTGAGACCTATTTGGCTTGGGTAGAATATTAACGTTAAATGCGATTATAACTGGCGTATGATCAGAATTTAACTCTGGTAGGGTGTGTTGAAATAGTTGTCCATTAAAGTTTTTTTGAAAGCACTAAGTCCAATATATCAGGATTGAATTTATTGTTATATGGGTCGTGAATTGGTGAGTTTGGAGAATGTATTAAGATATTATGTGACGTTGTTAGTACTTTCAGTTTTTTGCCTGCTTTATTGGTTGACTTACAACCCCAGCTGGTGTGTTTTGCATTGAGATCTCCACATACTAGCACAGGGTCTTGATCCGATATATGCGGTAGTATATTATTTTCGTTAAATGGTTTGCTAGGGGGTCTGTATATACATTTGATAGTTATATTCGGTGCATTTTCCTGATTTACAGTAATTCCTATAGCTTCTACTTGAGTATTTGAAAAAGTTTGAACTTGATAATGTTGTAAGGAAGAGCGAATTATAATAGCTACACCTCCCGAAAGTTTAGTGCTTAGTCTGTCTTTTCGATAAATATTATAACCTGCTATTTTGAACTTGTTCCGAGGCATTTAGATGTGTTTCTGACACACACGCTATATCAATGTTATAATCTTTTATGAAGCGTGTGAATTCTTTCTGTCTTACCAGACTATTTGCATTCCAGTTTAATAAAATTAAATTTGTTTCATTTGAATACATTTCCTGCTATTAGGGGTGCGATTGCTTGAATAGTGGATTGTATTATTGTTTGGATCCGAGACATAATTGCTTTTATGTCTTCTGTAATGATTTCTCTAACTAAGTCTTCCTTGTTTAGTGACATAGCGCTTGACGTTTTGCCTTGACTAGCTACCTGAGCGTGCGAGGTATCTCTGCGTTGAGGTGGCCTCTCTTGACGGTGGTCTGGTAGTGAAGGGAATTCAGTTGTGAAGTTACGAGGTTTAGATCTAATGGTGTTAGGGTTTGGTGTAATTAGAACGGGAGGTATTCGGTTTAGTCTTAAAGCTGGATATTTCTTAAAATTAGCTGAGTGCATTCCTAGGTAATTTACACATCTTGGAGGTGTATCACTAGATTTGGAACATTTTGAGAAATGGTGATATTCTAAACACTTAACACATCTGGGCACTCTATTACAATTGTTGTGGGAGTGACCATAACGCTGGCAGTTTTTGCATTGAATGGGATTTTTAGGTTTATTCCGGTGATCCACTTTGAACACAGCGTAAAACAGTTTTTGAAGTTTGACTAACTCTGTGATGTCTGCGTTACTTTCAACCAGTATAGCACATAATGGAATAGGAATCATATTTTTATAAAGACTGGAAGTTCTAATTACAGGGTAATTTAAGAATTGTAGTTATGACGTAACCTCGTCTTCCTCGTAGTCTGTTGGGATACCCCTTATTATAACTTCTCTAGTTTTTAGTGTTGGGTCTTTAAAAGAATGGAACTTTACTTGTTCTTTCCTACAAAAACATAATTTTTCTGAAATATTTTATAGTGGAAGGTCTGATTTTGAGTGTTTTCTGAAATAATTTGGTATCAAATGACTTATGAGTGATCTGCTTTAAATCATTTATCAGTAGTTTATAGTTTTCAACATTCATTTAGAAAATGGGGGAATAACTGTTTTCCTCTCTTGGTTTTCCTGCACTTCATTTGACATTGAATTTAACACTGCATTTTTATTAGAGGTTGGAATGTTTGCAACAACGATTTTCTCTATATATGAATGATTACAAAGTGATTGATTTGCACTATCTGTATTTTGACGTTTACACTGGTTATTTGTTAAGTCGTCGTAATTCTGTCTTCTTCTCTTTGTACCGAACTTAACTGAAGAACGTCCTGGCGAGCCATACATGTTAAAAATTCGTGGTTGCGATAAGGTTTCTCCTGCGTCGTCTCCTTGGTTGTACAAGACGTCCACGACCTTGCGTATTACTTCGCCTGCATTACACTGGTCTGGGGTTTGGGTCGAATTTGTATGTTGAAGATGATTTTCCTCTCCTGTAGTAGTACTATCACTCCTAATCATGAAAGGCTGTATCTGTCGCCTACAATTCGGGGCATCTGTATGTTTCACACCAGCTATCACTAGCAATTGCTATTCAATACTTCGATTCCTGCACGATCAAATTAAAAGAAAAAAAACACTTTAAGATTCTTCTAATAAATGCTCTCACTGTCGAACACTAATAATAGTATATCACAAGATGATTGAATGACTTGACCACTTATACAAAGCGAACCAAGTTTCACAACTTCACAGGACAGAGGAAAGCGGTCTTATCGCTTCCGCTGCTCCGAAGGAACTCAAGATTCAAATCGGATTTTGTAAGTATCGTTGTTTGTTTATGCTTTAATTCGCTTCATTCGAGATTTGACATCCGATTTGATTAAATTAGTTGTTTATCACGGTGCAAATTCATTGAGAACAATACAACATATTTTTTCTATTTTTACTTTCTTATATACTTAGAACATTGAGAGTATCTATCCGTATGGTTTATATTAAGCCGTTTAAAGAAGAGTTTTATATTAAAAACGTACTACTAGTTATTCGTAAAAGAAGAGCTATATTTTCGTTTCTTCACTAGCAACGAGTCAACAATAATCGGCGTTTTGCGTCATCGGTTGTTTACCGTCGTCACTTGTTATATTTTTAGCTCCATTGATCTGCGCAGCTGGTGTCGTGGGACCGGTAGGCGATATCTGCCAACTATCAATAGACATATACTACCAATTGAAAATAATTGATTGATCTTACATATAATGAAGAATTTCGCATCATTTAAATTAAAATTTTAAAAAATACGAAACATTGTTTTCTAGACTGAACTAAGATGAGGAAAAAAACAACAAATAAGTAATTTAATTAGAAGGAAATAGCCACTAATGCAAAAAACAGTTTTAACAATACTAATAAAATCGCAAAAGTATAGGTAGACATGTAAAGATCATCCAAATATGTATTCTCTTCGCCACGAAATTCATTTAATTTCGATTTTTTTTCAATAAAGTTATTGAAAATTCAAGGGAGCCACGAAAAATAACTGAGAAAACAGATAGTAAAGGCTCTCAAAATTCACTTGAAACAAAGACAATTAAATTTGCATCGTCAACGGCCAGGTGAAAATTGCGAAAGATCGGGATTCGAACCCGGGAATTCCTACTATGGCTGCAATAATGCTACCCATTGCACCACCCACCTTGACTCCTCATGCTGTACGCAATATCTACCTGGCCTGTTCCAGGGAAACCTGGGTCACGTCCCCTCTCAGGGGATAACTGACCACAGGTGGCTCTCATGCTGGGAGTACTGACACGTTTTCCACGTACCTACGTGTCGGATGCCATATTCAACTGACAACTTCCGAGTACTCGTGGAGGAGCGTTTGCATTGTCAACGGCAAGGTAAAAGGTAGGACGTCCCGATCCGTCGCATTTTTTACCTGACCGTGACGATGAAAACATTCCTCCACTGAAGTTAAATAATTTGTTTCTTGGTGCTTTCTTACAAACTTCATATATGCTACCTTCCAATCACTAGTTAGCAGATAAAACACAAGATAGGACTTATTATATTCCTTTGTTAGATGATAACGTTTCTGGTCTTTGACTAGATCGTAATTGAAAGAAGTGAAGAACCTGAGATGCAAAGTATTTTTCCTGAGTTTAGGAAGAGTTGCAAACTACCTTTCCACTTTTTCTCCAGAAACAAGAACAGCCTTATTTAAAAAAAACCCTCTTATCAGTTACATGAATAAAATTGGTGTTTAATAATTTATTAGAATTTATGACTAAAATTTATTATTATTCTGGAGGTTTTAGGGTCCGCCAACAACTATTACAGAGAAAGGAGCTCCAGGAGCTAGTAAAGGTATGAAAAGCGTCGGGAAAACAGCCAGTCAACTCGGAATCAGCTCTCCCCGAGAGTTTAAATAGAGAGGAAAGAGTCACATCCATAGCCTTCGACTATTGAATAACTATCGATTATTAACTATTTCCGTTGGATCAAAAACAAACAATAGCTTTCAAATGAACCGTCATTAATAGGCTGTCGTAATTAACACTTTCGTTATATATACTCTTTATTTTAATAATTAAACTTTCGAGTTACCGCTGGGACATATCCGAGAAAGGATAACTCGTATTCCTGAAATCGTAGGGAATGTTACGACAAAACCATGAAGCAAATGTCATGTTAAAATCAGGGCAAATTGTGCAGCTTTTCAACACATTCGTTGGGAAGGGCATTGAAAGTCTCAATATTTAAAGAGCATATATTACGAAAGTGTTAATCATGACACCCTATTAATGACGGTCCATTTAAAAGGTCCATTTGTCTATTCTTGATCCAACGGAGGGTCACTTTGGTTAGCAGGGTCGTTTACATTAATTATGTATCTATCTTATCAATACAACACGTAAATTTTCTCATTAGTCATTCCTGATTTCAGGGTTTTTAATCTCGTGGTATTTTGACATAAGCAAGTAAATAGACACGGCTACAAAATTAGCGCGTGGCGTACCGTAGGCAAGATTAAGGCTATGAAATAATTTTATAAACGTCAAAAAATTATTTGACGTAGTGCGTAATATTTTTATAGAATGTTGAACGAACAAAACATGGAATAAATTTTGTGACAATTGTTTTATACATTTAAGGCTTGGCATGTGCTAAATCAAGAAGGGAAGACAAAAATCAAAGGATCAGGAAAGGAAGTTCGTAACATGTTGAATTCAAATATTTCCCACTACGACTTTTTTCTAGCAAATCTCGATTGAAAGACCATGGAAGAGGTTTATGGCTATGAAAGCAAACCTTGACATTCCTGAGAAAACAAACTTAGTTACAATATATTTAAAAAATATTATTGTCTTAAAAGTAAAACACTTTAAAGCAATACTTTTAAATGAGAGAGAAAAATAGGAAAATAATTTTGAGAGAGAGAGAGAGAGAGTAACAGAGAACTCCAATTACAATGCGTGGTTTGAAATTAATTTTGCGTAAGAGGGTGTAAGAATCTCGTGAAACGTAATTATCAAAATGCTATTTAATGATGTTTGTCGATAGTTGAAGGCAAATCTATTTTTCACTCGCTAAAATCTTTACAATAATCTGTAATCTGTAAAAATAGAAACGTATGGATCAGCTCCAATGACCAACAGCCAATACAATATATAGTTATTCTTTATTGACATTGTTTTAGTTATCATTCTTTTAACTAAACAACAGTTGACATTCGTTGGAAATTCGCATATAGTAATTTGTAATATTTTAACTTGTATCATTTACGTTTCTAACCTTTGAGTATGTGTTTCACAACCACATTTATAGAAACGTGCCGCTTTGAAAAGTAATGAAAATTAATAGAAACTTATAAAGCCATTTCAGTATCAAACAGTTTTTCAAGCTTTTCGGATAGCAGAAAAAATAAGAAAACTTGAAGAAAGGGTATCGGGTAAATATGGGGAATGTGGAAGATTACCCTTTAAATAAGTCTTAAGAATTTTTTTCACGTTTGTGAAGTGTGTGGGTATTTTGCTCTAGAAAGTGGTACCTTCTTCCCTTTTGTTTCGAAGAGAGTTTGAGCCGCAGAGAGGATATCTTACTATTAATAAACACCATCATTTTATTCACTCCTAGTTGTAAACTCTCTATTTGAAAAATTTTTTTTTTTCATGTTTGTACTTGGATAGTGTTTTCCGTATATGGTTCAAATATTTTGATACCGTAAAATGGGGTCAATAGGAACGGTGGGGTGAATAGGCACGAAACCCAATGAAATAAGAAAAGAATTACCATACAAAAATATTACTCTTTTAGAGAGGAATTATTTTTGTCAGTTGTCTTACATGATAATTCTTTGGGAAATCAAGTTTTGTTTGGTTGACATCACTGCTTTCATTGTTACAAAAGTTGAAACGACGTCATTAAAACCACAACTTGTCGTCTCGTTCGTCGCTCGATTTGATCGCTCTATGCAAATAAAATGACATCAAGTTTATTTATTTGCCCAGTAATTACTCTCATCTCACTCAACCACTCGACGTGGCATTTTTCAGACCTTTGAAAATAGCTTGGCGTCAAATCGTTGAAGAATAAAAAAAGGACCAGGTAGAGGTGAAACTGCTATCCCCAAACAGTGTCCTGGGCTGTTGAAAAAACTGGGTCAATCTCTTAAGGAGGAAAACGTGAAATGTGGATTCAAAAAGTGTGGCATGATGCCTTTTGTTCTCCAGATGTTGCCAAGCTCAGACGGTAGTACCAGTAACAGTAGAAGTGGAAGTCAATTAGGAATACAGTTCGGGTAGAAGCAATTGACGATACTTTCAAAGAACTGTTGCAGAACGTAAGATAGTTTGATGTTCTTCAGAAATCAAAGAATAGAACAAAACGTAACGTCCCACCTGGGAAAAGTGTTGAAGGGACAGACAGGAGAACTATGTATGACTGACTCTGAACAAGGACCTTTAGGAATTCGAAACAGTGTCTCGAATAAAATTGCAAGAGAACCAGCACCTAAAACTAAAGAGGTCAATACCCCAAAACCCCAATATCCCCAGAATTAAGTTCTTCGGATGACGTATTGTGCGACCACAAACAGATCATTTTTTATTTTCGTAGCACTATAATATGTATGCATTTTTTTGCAACAATACACATTTCATTTATGATAACTGTGTGTCCTTTCCACCCATCACAATTGGAGCTCGTTCCAATTGACCCCACACAAGTACGAATAGTAGCAAGCGAAGAATTAAATAAGTGTTCCTATTCATCCCTCTCTGTGGGGTGAATAGGAACACTAAGTTTTCATATTTTAGTGTTTAGTTACAAGAATGTCAGAAAACCCTAAAGTTATAAATAGAAGAAGGCAGGGCCCAAAAATAATTATCTAGTATTCTTTTATTTAAGTAAATATTCATTATTGTTTTGTACATTCAAAGTTGAAAACTGTTCCTATTCACTCCGTTTCACGGTATTATTCTCCTTAATCTTTTTCATTTTGAACTGAAACCAAAGAAGATAATGAAAGTTGCAATTCTTTATTCTCTACTTCCTATAAGTTTTAAATCACTCTATCTTCAAATCCACGGAAATTTCATGAGAGGAATACGTTGATACTTCTTGCATATAAAAATTCATTCAAACAAGTTTTTCATATTTATAAACTTGTATTTAATTATTCACATCTTTGAGTCAAATCATAGAAAAAAATGTTACCTTCGTAGTAAAAACATGCAATAATAAGTGAGTGAGACATTTATTTCATATAATCTACACTGTTTATAATTCTGTGATATACCGTTTCATAAGTAGAAAATCATTATCATGCTCGTCATTACTAAATAGTGCACATGAGGGATCTCAATTTCACTCTAATATACAACTTGATAAACTTACTCGTAACTTAGTAGTTTCCTTTCGGCCGTTAAACACAATTTCTCCGAGTGATAAATATGAGAAAATGGTGTATTTTCAAAAAAAAAAAAATTAGGATAAAGTTGTTTGTTGATATCTTTAAAAATGTTAGTATTACCAGATTCCGTTAGTGATACAATGTTCATTCTTATCTGAGGACTTTAGCGATATCTTTGTGTGAGAAATATTTTCATGGAAATACTACTGAACGGATAATAACTCTCACGGTCGTATTCTTTAAGACATTGACACTCTTGGTTTCTCCAAATTAGGTTTCATTATGACGCGGCATCAGATATTGGTGTAACAAAATTGAAATTCAGAAAGGGATTTTACCATTGTATTTGATGAAGCGCAAAATATGTAGTCTGCCCTCTGTATTGCATCTTCAAAAGCACACTTGCCCCTCTGGTGGTTCGGGTGGTAGCGTGCTTGCTCATCACAAAGTCATCCCGGGTTCAATTCCCAGTGGGGCCAGAAAAAATTTGTAGCTTTTCACGTTAATGCCCCAGTTCATATAGCTGTGACTACTGAAAAGCGAACCCTCCTTCTCCTATCCACCTTCTACCACTCCTAGTATAACACCTCCACGTGGACCAAATTGTCGGTAAAACCCAGCTAACCGGTCCACCTTCTAACAATAGTCTACCGCCTAACTCCTACTTCCTATCGCTCCATGTAGATAAGCTTCAGTAGCACGCTGCAATTACCATTTACAAATACTACAATAAAAAAATCACACATTTGGAGGTAGCAAAATTAATCATATGTATTGTGGTCTGTAAGGAATATCCTAATCGATAAGAAAGCCACACAATTTTTTCTTTTGATAAATCACCATACAGAATGGAGTCCCACAAAGTTCGTACAGCAGCAGCTTCTGTTCTAAAATACTTTTGGTTCCTGGAATGAGCGAGTGGTCAGGTGCGCGGGAAGCGTTTGAAATTGTTCGTCCGAGATCCGTCTTCTTTGCGGCTTTAGCGAACTGTGAGCGCATTACAGAACGTACGTGAGCGCCTTATGCGCTTATCGTAGTTTCTGCTCTCTACAGAATCAACACAAAAACTCATTATCTCTTTTTCCTCACGATTTAAAAACTGAGAATCTGTGAGAATATATTTTGTTAATTAAATTAATGTGTATACTCATATGAAATATTTTCTACTAATACTAAAGATACTTTTCACAATAAAAAAATGTACTCTGAGGAAAATGTTCAATTATATCATAACCAGAACTCGGAAGTAATTGAAATTTTTAATGAAATATGTATCAGAGGGAGAAATAATACCTTTGGTTTTACTGCCCTCCACAACGAGGTATCATACCTCAGTTTTATTTACTAAGCTCAGAAGAATTATATCAGCGTAATGTGATCCTATTTATTACAGATTCATAATCCAATTCATAATCTAATTATCTGGTTTTCTACCACCATGTGTATTAAAAGTGTAGATACCATTCAGTATCCTTTTCTGGTCTTCTGATGAATCGGAATCTTGTATTAAAAAAATAATATGTCAGTTTTGCGTACATATCCATTAAAGATTACAATATTCTTTCATCATAATTAAAAATCTTAATTTAATTTTAAAACAATAAAAAAGTTAAAATCAAAAGTTGGATTTTAACAAATTTAAGTACTCATGAAAAAACTAGTCAGATTATTACATAATTTTAGATTTCTTCGTAATTTTAGGTAATATTAAGTAAGTGCAAAGTATCAATAGTGATTATATTAAGAGTAATTTTTTATTCTTTTGCGTTCCGGTACACTTACTAGTTTTCTACTAAGATATTTACTTTCCAGATGTAAGTGATCATGTTGATCTCTGTATTGTTAAATTTTAATTTTTTAAATTTAATATAGGATTTATTTAACTTAGCTTCTATGTGCCTTACATTAAGTTTTCTAACTTATTGCTTCTATATTTTAACAAATTATTTTAGTTTTAAGTCTCTCTACTCAAGCAAGGATGAGTTAATTTCTAAACATTTTAACGTAAAAGTTATATGAGAAAACCAGTTTACTATTGTAATATTACATTCGCTTTTGTGATGTGAAAATGTAAAACTAATTTTGGTCACCTCCTACCAATGGGAATCTAATCTAAAAAGAGCGAATAAAATAATAATAATAATAATAATTGTATACTGAGAGAAAGATTAGTTGGAATAAGTGAATGATAAAAAAAGAGAAATATAAGCTTAAGTTACTTTTTGACCGTGCATTATATGAAACTTTTTTACGTATTTCTGGATTGTTTTCTTTAAAAGAATAATTTTTCACGTACAAAAATATTTTAGTTTTATATACCGGTTATATTTAAATTTCATTTTGAAATATATTTGAATATTCTGGTTAGTCCTTTTTCTTTCCAAATGTACAAGAATGAACGAAGAAAATATTGTTTTCGGTCAAAAAAATGTTTCGAGATACGGAGTTTTTCAGATATCTTTACGAATTACCTCCAGGAGAGACTGCGCTCAAATTCTCGAGATGATTTCCAACATCTTATGTGTGTAAATGCGAGTTAAAAAATTTGCTACCCCATCAATTCTGGAACAAAATTGATGCAACGAAACCAAACTTAACGAAATAAAAGTTTTTTTCTTGATAGTTCTTCCCGACTTCATTTATACCCCGCGCAGCACTTCCGGTTTTTAAAATTCAAAAATGAAAAAAAAAATGCATGTAAATATATTTAATGAACATTAATTCTGGGTACATATTGCCAAACAATAGTTCAGTATATTGCGCCGTTTTAGAGATACTGCAAAAGTTATATTGCATAAAATTTTGATATATGAAGGTAAGAATTTTGATATATGAAGGTAACTATAGAACTTTATAAGGTTTTGAGGAAAAACATTTTAAAACATTGAACTATGTCATCGGGAATTGATAATTTTAATGTCTTTCCGTAATGTAGGCTGCATTATTATTGTCCAATACTCTGATATTTTTTGATAGTTATAAATGGAAAGTTGAATGGGACACATTTTAGATTTTTTTCATAAATCTCAACCCTAAAATTCAGTGGAGTGAGTGAGGTGCTGTGGATGAACCGACTGAACTTCCATCAATCCCCCTTCACCACCATTCACCCCGAATGCTCGCTCTGCTAGCTGCTGGCAACTTCCGCGCGGTGCCAGGGTGCTCGCAGCAGCAGTAGCGACATCCCCTCAGCGTTGGATTCGCACCCCTTCGGGCAATCTCCTGGAGGCGGTGCGGGGTCGAGAGCGGGAGCGAGGGCTTGGTGGTCGCGTGAGAGGGGCGAAGCTGCGTCTCTCTTGTTCCTTAGTTGCATGGCCATTCCTACAGTGGAGAACGTTGCCCACTTCTATTGATTATGCATGCTCAAGTCCCTATCATTCGTGCGTACGGTCCTTCCCAGGAAAGCGTTAGTGTTTTGATTTGTTTGTGTTGTGGTTCTTAGTATTGGAAGGAGACAAACATTCTAGAGTGTTCTTGCCCGCCCTTGGTCTCGTGTTTAATTGTCGCCTGAGAATTAATTGAATTCGAGAGGTTTTGCTCCTTTTGCAACCACTACATTCATGAGATCAAAGAAAAAATTTCGACAGATTGAGGAATGTAAAAGATCTTATCAATTTTAAAACATTTATTTTCGTGAGATTTTTCAACAATGTAAATTCATTGTTTGCTACATCCATCGATCATACAGATGAAGTGGGGTAGTAAAAAATACGTTTAACGTTGTATGGAAGAGATGGACTTCATATATTTTGTGAGAGAAATTTCAATATATAATTTTGCCTTAATTTGGAGAAATCGAAAAACATTCTTATTCTCGACCACAAGTTTGTTAATTTTTTCTTGTTCTTGATTTTTTCTGCAAATTTTATTTATTATTGGGTATATATTTGATGATGTTTGTTAATCTAGAATGGCAAAAAATATCATGTTCTTACAAAATAATTTCAATTTGCTAGTGATAATTAAGTTCATTATACGCAATTTAATTTCCATTGTGTGGAACAATTGCGTTCATTTTGCTTCATTAAAAATGATTCTCATGAAATTACTAATGATCGTATTGGACTAATTTAACGAAAATATTGATAATTAACTCAAGTTACTCGTGAACACAACTTACAGATCAATGTTACGGATGATTTAATGTTCGCCTCATATAATTACAGAACTAACTGACAAACTATTTTTGTAATTACAGTGTAATTACCAGGATACTCAGATCACAACATGACACACATTTGACTGAACACGTCATTAAAAGTAATGATCGCTATTCCTCTTTTTAAATTAAAAAATATTTACTACTTCTTTAGAAACTATAATCAGAAAGGAACTGTTCATAATGCGATACCAAGTGGCAGCTGATTGATTTGTTTTTGTATCATTTAATTACGTTTTCATCCCTTCACTATTTTTAAACGCATTTTATTATAGTGCACTTTACAAATAAATGTGAGTTGAAAATAGCAATTAATTAAATTATGTGATATGATCTCAATTCCTTCCTTGTGTTTTTGTCAACCATGACATCGAACGTTTTATGGAAATTAACATTGAATGAGGAGACGCGTTATTTTGTCACGTATAAAAAAAAATGATTTCACAGTGTAGTTAAAACATGAGAGTATTCGAAACAGATAAAGCTGAGGATGAATTAGAATATTAGATTATAAATTAATTACCAATGAGGTTTAAAGCTATATATCTAAAATATCTATTATAAGTGGTGGAAATATCGTTATATTCTGCAGATATGTTTCCAGACAGTTTCCCCTCGAAAAGGCGTTTTGTATTATATGAATGGAACGCATTCGAGCGAATCATAACTCTCTCTTATAATTTATCAAAGATAAAACATGTAAAATATTTATGTGATGTCAGAATTTGTCAGTAGTTCCTGGACTCAATGTGTTTCCTCTATCGATTAATCTCACGTTGTGGTTGTTCCCAGGGATTAGCAGGAGCACAATAAAGCCACAGCACGGAAACAATATGCGCGTGCTGCTGCCGTCCACGAGGGTTCGAAGGGACAGCAAGAGCGAGGGACGCTAAGGCACCTTCAGCCAAATAGTCGACGGACACTGGCGATTCATCAAGACTCTAGCGATACTCCGCGTTTTATTACATGGATTTGTGCAAAAGGAGGAAAGGAAAAAACAAAAAATAATGCTAATTGAATGTGACATCAGTTTCCATTGACAATGGAGTATATTTTTGGTGAATACAATGAGGTTTCAAAATTATTTCTTTATGAAGTGGAAAAGTATGTTTAGTATACGGAATATACTTGGAAGTTTAAAGGGTTAGGTCAGATTTTTTCAGAACTTCATTAATCTCGGAGAAAAAAAAATCAAGTTCACCTAATTTAAAGTGAGGCTTCTGATATATAACATATATAACCAAATTTCCAAAAATTTCGTCATCTGCCATATCAAGTAAAATTACTTGTATTTAGGAGCAAGCACCTAAGCAAAGCTTGTATCTTACTCCTTTGTCATTTAAAATTTACGCCAAAAGGGGTAGTCACCAAAGTTTCGAAAAAATTATGTACTTGGCTTTAAAAATTAAAAAGCCAATAGTACCTTTGTCTTTTGCTGTTTGAGCTGACTTAGCACCGCTTAGCCATGATCCAATGATTAAATCATTGGACCATGTTGCCCGTCCGTAGCCACGAGAAGGCGGGTGTTTTATTCTACTATCTAGCATGCTTCGCCGGAAAGATTTGACATCAGCTCAAATTTACACATTGACTGATATTAAAATGAATTAAATTTAAAATGGAAAATGAGATTTTTGTAGTATTACGTTTGACAGTTAATTTGGGTGTTAATAATTTATGGAGTAATCTAGTAATAGATACAATTTAGAATAATAATAAAAATAAAAATAGATAAAATAAAATAATAAAGATAAAGGTATGAATGAATAAATGAAAAAGATAAAATAGAATAGAAATAAAGTAAAATTTAAAAGTAAAAATATGATAAAATAGTACACAAAATATATTGAAATTAGGAAGGTAGTTTCGAAAAGTAATACAAAGTAATTTATATTGAAATGAAGTAGGATAGAAAAGGATATAATATACCCAGTGGGAAGGAGTTTGTGACAAAGCGATGGGGTGATTTTATTGTCGGAGTGCCGAGCTATGTTCTTGCGTTCACCCGCCCATTCGCGGTGGGGTGCGGCGGCCGCTGCGGAGAGTGCGAAGCTGTCGAGTCACCGTGTGTCACCAACGCGCACGCGCGCAGCCTCCATCCACGCTGCAACCACCCCGCTACCCTCGACGCTCTCCGCCCCCACCGCCACCGCTGCCACCGTCCGCGTGGTTTCCGCGCCGTTCCCTTGCCGACCGTGCCCCCTCCGCCCCGCCTCGTCGTTCGCCCAACGGCTTCGGGGTGCGACGGCGACGGCGCCGGCGCCAGCGACCCTCGTCTCCTGCCACTGCGGGGCCGTACACGCGCCGACGGAGCGCCGCTGCCAACACAACGCGTTCGCCCGGCGGCGGAGAGCGACGCGGCGGTCGGGCGCGCGGTCGGGCGCGGCAGCGACCAAAGCATCGCGCGCTTCTTCGGACGACCAAACCGATCACGTTGCATGGCCGCTCTGACGACGCTGCTCCGGGTGGGAGGGAGTGGGCTTTACGAGCTTTGAGATGAGGCGAGACGTCGTGGACGAAGATGCGGCGCGGCACGGCGGCTGCTGCGGAGGCCTCTGCTTGCCGCTGGGTCGGCGAGCGCGGGCGCGGCCGCCGCAATACGCGCCGCCGCCCCAACAAGCCAGTCCGGCTGCTGTCGCCACCGCCGGCTCCGCCACTGCTGCGGCCGCGCCGCTGCCTGCCGTGTCGGGACCCATGGTGCACATGTTCTACTACGAGAACAGGGGCAAGTGCTGCAAGAAGCTGCTGCGCCACAACGGACACCCGAATAAGGTAGGTCCAGACTTCCCTTTGTCTTCGCATAAGTATCATCGTTGTAGTTTAGCTTTAATGATTACAGAATAGAGAAGAAATTGATAATTACTGTTCATTAAATAATATTCAAAGAATAAATTGTTATTCTAGTTCATGTTAAGCAGTGTAAAAACTCTCTTACTTTTTTATTTCTTATTTCCAATGGCAAATTATTTGCACGATGGTACTAGTGAATGACAAATCCTATTTCACTAGTAAAAGTAACTCAAATGAAAAAGGACAAATGAATAAATAAAATAACGCTGTAGTTGCTTTCTTGGTGAGGTTGATTTCTTTCAATGAATATTTGGTGATATAAAGAAACATAATGGGTTTAGATGGGTT
>NNCF01126363.1:328683-345309 GCA_002313205.1 Laupala kohalensis | reverse complement strand
TATATATGAATTGTTCTTAGAAATGTGTCATTAAAATTTGTTTGTAGAAAGAATTCTTATGTCTGAGTATTACTAATCGTACTATATCTATTTCAGTTTCCAATTGAAATTTTTTTTTTTCTATTTTCAAAGCGTGGTTTGACGTGATTTGCTTTAGTGTTGTCTTTTTAAGTGTTGTATAGTATACTGTAAGGATACTATTGGAACAATAATATGAAAAGTATTCCAAAAATCATTTTCTACAATTAGTCGACGTCATGAATGTTTTTGATTCAAATAGACACTTCTCCCGCTTGGGGTTCACGCATGTGTGATGGGTCCAACGGCACCGCGTGGCAGGGTTACGATGAGGTAAAACAGACGCGATTCGCCGTGTACAGTATGCTCCAAGAGAAACTCACTCAACACAACCTCACATTTTCCACAATGCTAATGAAACTTTGATGATAGAAATGTTTACACTGTATTTCGCGGGTATATATTGCGTTTGAATTATGGATGTTCTCTATCTATATTTAATGTGTTGTTCTTTGTGAGTTAGCACGTATATTGGTCTTAGACAGTTGACATTATTGTATTAACTATTCCATCCAAGCAAATAGAAAGCAAATGATACAACCTATTGGACAAAGAGGGTAAAAATTGTTTGTGTTAGAGATTTCGTTACATTGAAACTAATAATAATACGTTAATATGCCAATTGTAACATGGTTCATCAGTTCTCTCCTTTGTTTTCCTTCATTTTCAACCGAACTCAAAAAAACATTTTATTAAAAAATATATATAATATTTTAGGGTAATGTCAAGAGCTGTGTAATAGGATGGAACTAATTTCTACATCAAAGATAGAATGATATGTGCTTACTTACATCTACATTTTGATTTTGAAAATATTAACTGAACAATCAATTAATACCGTGATGATTATTGACGGCTGTTTTAAAGGACAAGCAGTACAATCTATGTATTCAGGATCGTTAGAGGAAAGAAATATTAGCTTTTCCAGATTCAAAACACGAGCAACTATCATTTCTCATAGTTATTTTCCGCGCACAATTATGTACCCTCGAGTTCGAGGCGTTGAGTAACATGGGGATAAATTTCGACGACTAAATTGGTCGCAAAGAAGACACAAAATAACTGTCACAATTGAAAGCGCTGTGGTTAAATTAAAATCATAAATATGTGCGAGAAAAATGTTATTTTCTGTTTGTTATAGCTTCTTCCAGAAATCGGGGTACGAAAAAAATATTTATAAAAATGGTAAATCTGGGCGTTTTATGAAATGAGATTTCAGACCACGGAATAATTTTATAAGCGGAATAATTATGAAATATATAATTTAATTGTTTCCTAAAGAGGAGAGAGGTCTAACCCCGCATCGAGATCGCATTTTAGAGCCGAGCTTTTGCAATATATGTTCTCTATCTTCTATACGATTGCATAACACAAGAAGAAACTAATTATCCATTGGTATAAGTTCAGTTATGAAAAATAAAAGAATAATGACCAAAGATTGAAAAGAAATCAATTACTAATTTTCCTTTTTTATCCGAGAAGATAACCCTGACAATTTGATATTATAACCTGAAGAAGCAACGAGTTATCCACAAAAATCAGAATTAAATGAATTTTTGCATTAGAATCTTTTATTTAGTAACTGATCACGTAAGATACCTTACCTGGAATCACTCCACATCTTCAAACGTTTACCTCACACTGTAAAAGAACATATTGTATTCGTGTAATGTCATGAAGTGTATCTCATCCAAAAAAGAACGAATTTGATGGGTTGACGAATTTTCTTTATCCACTTCACGTGAGATGATCCGTACTTTTCGGTATACCCAGTAGACATCATGCTCGCACTGGAACTCGGGATAGACCCGTAACACATTTTACAGCAGATTGAGTTGTCTTAGAAGTCAGTCTGGGAGTTGAACCTCAGCGGGTTTTGACTCTGACCAGGGTAAGACATCAGTTTTTTTCCTTCTGAATCTTGCTGACTCTGAAATATATCTCCCGAATCGATTATATAATATGGTGACACTAGTTATTTCTCCTCTAGAACGCAAAAATTTAGAAGTTTTCAGTCTTTGGATGATTTGACCACATATAGTTTCATAAATTATATTGAGTACTCTCTTCAATCTGACTCTCTCTCGGCAGTGGCGAGATAGATGATAGGAACAATTTAAAATAATCCGAAATGGTCTCTCCCTTTTTTCATTGCGAATACAATGTATTTGGATTCATGTAATGCTGCTGTGTTTTAAGATGGCAAGTAAAAGAATATGAAACTAAGTTTTTCCAATAATTTAAACGCCATAAAATGCACTATATCAAGTTTTTGCAAAAATAATAAAGAAATTTTCTCAAAATAAGATATAGGGAGCTTTGCGCTACACACTGTACGCGAAAGAGACGAGATTGTCTCTTAACAATAATAGTATCTTTGTTCCATCAAAATTAAACAAAGAAGTAATGAATACAAAAATCTTTTCATGCTAGCGCAAAAAACATCCTACAGAAGATTTGTTCGTTCACCAGTTTGTATTCATTCAATCACTAAATGTACGAGAACTATGTTTTCCTTAGGTTCCGCTTTGTTGGAACAGATTCGTTTCGCCTCGAGGTTTAAAAAAATACACGTGTATTCTAGTTGAAAAGATATCATGCAAATTATCAGCCTGCGTTTTGAATTGATTCAAGAAAAGAAAAAGAGAACGCGAAAAAACTATTGCCAATGAAAATAACTTTTAACTTTTATTGACTGTGTAAACCAGATGTTTCCCGCTCCAGAAAATGGCTTGTAGGAAAGATAAACACAAGGTTGCTTATGAAGTCATCGGAAACAGAAAATAGTACCATAAAGTGGAAATACGTTTCTCTCCCGTTCTTTGGCTCGTATATTTCAATCGATCTATCGATTTCCCCTCGTCCCCGCTTTTGCTTTCAACTGCAACAAACCTTTGAGGACGAAGCAAGAAAAGCATTTATGGGGAGGATATCAATTAGCTCTTCTTCCATTCCCCTCTTGCTGAGCGACTCAAGAGCTCTTTTAGGGTTTTACATACTTGTATACACGACGTTGGCTTAATTTGCTCGCACAGAGTTTTCAACGTACTCAGCTTGTGAAAGGACGTTGTGGAGGGTAGTTATTTAAATGAGAAATATTGCCGATGAATTGTTTGAAGATAGCGAAGTGGTTTGTGAGTATTTGCAAAGGAACTACAGAAGATCAAAAGATGCGTTGTGATTGAACACTCGCCTTTCTAGAAGATCCATTGATGTTAAGAGAGAATTGTTTCCACAATTATATTTTGTTACTGATCAAGTTGTTAAAGAGTAAACTTTGAGTCAAATTTTTTTCCATTTTCCTGAAATTGTAATAAGTATTGAAGATGGATATGAAAGAATGGGAGTATTTTGTAAAAGTAGTTCTCAGAGGATACATAAAATCTGTGTGAAAAAATATCTTCTTAAAATTGTTTAATAACAAATATTTTCCAATGTGGTGAAAAGAGGGCGTCATGGGAAAAAGGTCCAGTATAACAAATCTGTCCCAAAAATTTCGAGAATAAAATTCTCTAGTATACCAGAAGGACTAGAGCAATGCGGTTTTTGGCGCTAACAGTGTGTGTATGTGGAGAGGGGCGGGGGAGGTTTAACGAATGCGATTTGGCTGTCACCTCGGGGCAGTGACAAAGAGAGGGTCGCGTTTCGCAAGCAGTGTATTTGGGGATGCATCGAGATTCAAGATGCAAGTTTTCTTCGAAAACCGATACGCAATTAAATTTTACGTTTTAAACTAAGAAAAACCGGACTCGGTGGGTCTGAATTGGGAAGCTTTTAGGGAAGAAGCCATGTTACAGTCAAGAATTTGCTAGTGGCCCAGGGTTTTCCGGCGGACCAAGAAAATGTCGACGACAACGAGAGAAACCAACGTCCGAAAACGGACAAAAATGTGGAGAAAATGCAAAAAGTTATGAATATCTACGCCTGCGTGTAAGATAACAAAGGATAGCAATATACCGAAATAAAACGATAATAGTTGTCAAAATAGTATTTTGACAGACGAATTGGGGATGAGAGAGGTGTACGCAAAGATGGTCTCAGATGTACTGACCGATAAACAGAACGAAATCTGGGTGCTGATGTCTCGCGAGTAGTTGGAACGCTCTTAAACAACCGGGAATGGTATGCTCCGAGTCACGTAAGTTTGCATAAAAAAATCAACATGGCTGCCTCATGCATATTGCCAACTTCTTTGAAATAAACTCTAGTAACACCTTCCGTTCGGACCAGGACTGTAATGTCATTCGCTTCAGCTAATGTTAAGGGAGGTTAGAGTCCAGTAACTTCATTAATGTACTTTGTACAGCGATAACTGAAGAAAAAATATTCATTAGGTTGCGAATCGTATTTAAGTATGAATATCTAACGTTTCCGCTAATTATAATTATAATAAAAGCAAAATAATAGGAATTATGACGATTTCAGTAAATGAACCTTGAGAGAGAATACTAAATGTAAAACTACTGAGCTGAAAGAAAAGTATTACAAAAATATTTTATTATTAAAGGTCACATTATTAAAGGTCACATGATTCTTTTAAAAATAACAATGAACTCCCACTTAACTCTGTATTGTTACTAATAAATTTATCAAAATCTATTTTATAGTTAATATGGCACGAACGGCTATTAATAAATTAAGATTATTTGCTAACTCTTTTGGAAGTGTGGGACAATCAATATACGAAGGATTCAAACAAGGATATATGTCCTAATATTAAACAAGTAAGCAAAAAGCACATTCGTCCAGCAAACAAGTCAGAGGAAGAACACAATCATACGATATGAGCACATCGGCGCACACGAGCACGATGTTCTGGTTGGCAACACATTTAACTTTCTCAAACACCCGGAATCACTACCAACACAAACGCGAAGAACACAAAATAATTGTATCATTCTCTTTATGGATCGGTGGAGAATGATTACGTTGGCAATACTGTATACCAACCTAAAACCACTTAAACTGGAACTAAATAATTAAATAAGTAATTTACCATTAAAAAGAACGGCTATCAACAACATATGAACACAACTACGTATGCGGAGAAGAATGGATTTACAGTAGCTACCTTACAATAAACATATAAAGTCAGTGTCTTTACGTTCATGTTTGTTTTTCCTAGGTTACATCCCTTCCATGCAGACTTATCTGACTCCAAGTATACCTTCGGACATTTGTTTGATTCCGGGGATGAAGAGAAGCTTACAGGGACATCATCGCGGGTCGTTGGAATGGGTAAAAGAGTCTTTAGCGAAGAGGTTCCCGATAAAGCCTTCCAGGAAGACTATACTGGACTGGTCGAAGCGGTGGCAGAAATGCGTAGATGCGGGAAGAATGTACTTTGAAGATTTTTAAAGTTTTGTTCGTTAAATATAATGAATCTCGTTTAAAGAAAATATTCTCGGAACTTTTGGGACAGAACTTGTGGTACGGAAACACTTTTTCCTTCGTACTTCTTGTTTCAACCAATTTAGTACAGAAATATGGTTCAACGTGTCCTATTTCTTTCGGTCAGGTGAAAATGGCGACAAGCCGGGAATCGAACCCGGGACTCCCGCTTTGATCGCAGGGGTGTTAACCACAGGAGTCCCGGGTTCGATTCCCGGCTCCTCGCCATTTTCACCTGACCGAAAGTTATCACATATCTTCTCCACGGTTACACGGAAGAAATGTGTGTGTGTTATTTCGTTCATATGATACGAGTTGACAAATAAAATATTTTCATTCCATGATCACAAGCATTTCACATTTATTTCCTCGCAAAACCATTTTCCTTTAACCGCATTGTAAATTTTTTCGAATCACAGCCATAATAGTTTCACAGGACGGCAAAGAGATGTATCATGCACTAACATGCTAATGTAAAAGAACACAGAGCCACAGATACTGGGAACTGGGTGCATGCTTCGTGGCTTAAATGTGGCGGAGTGGCGCAGTTAATATGCAGTGGCTTCCGCGCTTCGTCGCGCGTCTACTACATCGGTGCCTACTTACTTCCCTCGCGGATGGCGTGTGCAAGAGGGAAAAGCGATGATAAAGCAGAGAGAAGTAGAAAAATGCATTGGCAGTGAGCTAGTGTGCTGATAGGGGCAGGAAGTGACGGAATTGATCACACAGGGATGGAATGGTACAAGATAGGTTGTAAAAGGTTGGGGAAAGGAAGGGATGAGATATGGAATCGGATTAATAGAATAAAACTGAAGAGTAGGAGTGAAAAGAAACGGAAAGATGACATGATAGGTGAAGAAAGTCAGCATGGGAGACTGCATGTGAGGGAATAAATGGGAAGAGAGGATGTAAATAAGGGACGAGAGACAGCACAGGATTTGAGCGGATGGATGTGCGGCCATTGTGACACAAAGAGGGTTGGAGCAGTGTTGTGGTCTCACTGCAACATGAAAACTAACAACTAGTCGGCTACGCAGTCCAGACCCACAATAGTTAAATTTTCTGGTTATTTTCTCTATCTCGACTATTATTTCAATAATTTTATTCTCCTCCGCTGAAGGAAAGAATAACTCAAGAGATACGGTAGCAAAGATACGGAAACCGCTGCCACAATATATTTTGTGGTATCTCGTGTGCACTGGAATCAAAAGTTAAAATAATGCCATTGTGGGCGTTTCTTTTTACTTCATGCTTCTCGTCTCGTGAACGAACAGAATTCGTCGACATTCTCCAGAGTTCGAGTGGGGACAAAAGACTTTTCCAACGCAAAAGAACTAGTGCTGACGGACATAAATAAAATACATGTAACCATTCTTCTCTTTTGATAAAGGTTATTTCTCGAAAATTGAGAAATTGAATTATTTCTGTATCTTTTGTACAGCTATGTTAAATGTATTGTCAGAAAGCAGTTGAATATTCTAGTTCAGATAGGGAATTATCTGTTGTAAAAGCCCTTTTTTGACGTGTTTTCATAAATGAACGAAAACCGTAAAAATTGTTTTAAATTTCAAAAAATGGTTTTAGAATTTACTCGCAGTTAATTAATAAAAAAGTAAAAAGAATGCAACATGCTACTTATCCACAATTCAACTTTTAAAAAGTTTCGTCTGGTTTTCCATATTCAAGCGCATACCCTGCTGCGTTGATCGCATAATTTTACTGTTCTAGATCAGAGATCCCCAAACATTTTTGATAGTGTTCTTCTACGACGAAAAGATTATAAGGTGGATGACCTATAACACAATATGTGAGTAGATGGAAATCAAATTATATATTATAGAATTATTTAAAAAATTAAAAATACATGTAAATTAAATTATTATTTCACATTTTGAATTCGAATTTAATGTGAGCAACGTGATTGTATTTGTTTAGTAATATCAAAAGAATCTGGTTTGATGCCCTCTGATAAAGCATTTGTTAAAATATTGGATTTAAAAACAATCACTGATATTTATTTACAAATCCATACCAATCTTTTGATGGCTAGGAAATGTATACGTATGGGGTCTAGTAAATTGCCGAAGTTTATGAGTTTGATTAGTACGATCTGCATCATGACTTTTGCTCATTAGAACACATTTTTGGTAGCAGTTAAAATAATTTTTATTTATTACTAGCTGAATATCCGCAGATTTGCTCGCGTGAATTTTGTAATATGCCTGTAACTTTATTCTTTCTCACATTGTTATCCAGCGAAAATGTTATCCATTAATGGTGGAGATTTGATAGTATTGGCGTGTATCAATCGCTCATTTTCGCTGATGTTATTGAGGAAAGGTTTTTAGAAAACACCAATATCCTATTTCACCCACTTAAGGGCGAATTTTTATAAAATCCTTTCTTACCTGACATTTTTGATAATTTTTCGTGTTACGCTCTTCCCAAACCTCACATTTAGAGTTGTCGTGCATAATGTAGGAACATTATGTCATTAGAAATACAATTATTCACCTCAGAATTCACAATAACCATGAACTCGACCCTAATATCGGTGTTTTTACGTTATTTTTATGTCTCGCTCTTTCCGTTTTTTTTTCCGTCGTAACGTCACGGAGTTTTGCGACGCTATTGGAGGAGGTTGAAGTCAATTTATTAGACAAGTGAAATTTTGGTGTTGGTCGGACTCGTTAAGAATGTGCATTTCATAAGATGATCCAGATGAGGTGATATTATTGTGGAGACATTGTTGTGTTTGACAATGTGAAAAAGAAGATAGTTATAGTGGTTTTTTTCCTATTGGACACTTACGAATGCAATTTCGAACAGCGATGATTAGTTCTATCGAGTAGGAGGACAATTGAATGTGTGGGTTGAGAAAACGGAGAAGTTGCTGAGCGCGAGTGGTCAGAGCTTGACGCTCAGGTTGAGTGACAGAACTTGGGGACATTAGAGTGTAAGAGTCTACATCTTGATTTCAGTGATNGAGTGACAGAACTTGGGGACATTAGAGTGTAAGAGTCTACATCTTGATTTCAGTGATGTCTGGGTGTTTGTTAAAAACATTCCAAGTTGTATTCATATTATAACTAGTGGAAGTTTATTAGTTATATTAATTGTTTATATTTCCCAGTTCTATTAGTTTTTCTGGTTTTCGGATGTAAAACCGGTGGTGGCAGCGGAGGACTTCCCGATATCTAAGAAGTATTTTCAATTAAGTATAGAGAAGTATTTATCTGAAGGTCACCGTTTGGAAAGTGTAGCGTTTCGTGGGAAAAAATTCAGCTGTGTGGAATCTGCTCGATACTTAGAAACGCTACGGCCGACATTGCAGGCATTGGTTGTTTAAAAATCTAACAACCCTAATACTATGGATCCGATGCAATTTTCATATTTTTATATTTCAGTATTAGTTTTCAATTCTTTTTATCCATAAACCCGTTTCCCCTTTTCTAGGGATGCTGAAGTTTATACGGACCTATTGTGAAATTTGAAGTTTTTGAGAATGTCACTACTAATTTCTGCGGTCACGAAAATTACGATCTCAATACTAATATCGGTCGCTTTCGTTTATTTTTACATAACACTCCTTCTCAAGGGTGTTTATTCTTTATAGGGGTGATCGTGTACTTATCTGGCATTGGGGTGTCACTTCACTTTAGCGGTCCCAAAAATGATTTATTCAACACTAATGTCGGTCGTTATTTATTATGTTTATCTGTGCTTCATTCCCACCCCTGCCTCAAGGGTTCTAGGGGTAAATTAACTTACAAAGCATCGGGGACGTCCTTATCCATCCCAGCGCCACTGAAAACTATGGTTTCGAATCTAATATCGGATTTTTCCATTATTTTTACATGTTATCCCCTTCTCTCCCCCACCCTAGGGGTGCAAGGGATGTCTTATCCATCTTAGTACTTTGTATATAGCCAGTTATCTATGAATCACGTTTTGTGTAAATTGCTCCAGACACTATAGAGTTATGGTGGGATACATACATAAACATTCTGAATCCCATTTCACGTCGTTAGGGGTGGAGTTTTGTGAAATCTTTTCTCATAAAATGTCTACACTTTAAAAGAAACCTATCTGCCAAATTTCAAGATTTTAGACTGTGCAGTTTCTGATATTTTGTGATTAGTCGGTGAGTGGGTGGTATTTCGCTTATATATTTTCAAAGAAGCATGTTTTTACCCGTCACAGGTGTGACATATAGTGGGTGTATAAAAACAGTTGCGTGTATTTAAATACAACGTTGTTTCAATATTTCAAGTCAATCGATCGACTACGTATCTTTTCCGAGCACAAACATATGCAGGCTGAATTTTTATATGCAAAGATATTCTTCTTGAAGTGACTTGTGGAAAAGTTAAGTGAAAGAATGATCATCTCCTAAGACTAAATATAAAATAACTTTTCTTACCTTTTATCCTCTAATTTTTTCGGATCAGTGACCCAATGTTGTAGAAATTTCCCATTGCCAGGAAATAGTGTCTGTTTCCTGTATGTGGAGGCCACGTCGTGTAATGTAGGCCTCTATGGTTTGGCTGCTCAGACAAGTGTTGTAGCATGGCAAGGGGACGCATGTCAACAGCATGCGTGCTCATTTCGCATACAGGCTTATGCAAAATGATCAATTCTGGAGTTGGCTGCTTGAGTACACATAGGATGGATAGGATGAACATAGGACGGACAGGTTGAATAATACGTAGGTGAAGGATATCTGTATTGAGCTTTATCTTGATGTTGGCGCTGAGAAAACCGACATACTTAATTGTTATAAATATTTCATTGTAATTTTGCCGTGGTTGTTATAACGTCCAAAAATATGTGGTCGCCTTACGTACTTATGTCATGTTATTTCAATCAACGGATCATTAAATATATTTTAAATGAGAACTATTCCGAAGATGGAACTGGTTGTCCCACTATGATTTGGAAAATTCATACCGAGATTATGTATGAAAAGTTTTACTCATATTGCAGAGAAGTCATGGGATGGAAAAATTAAAACAAATATCTTGAACTCATCTTTATTTAATTTTCGAAGTGAATTGACATTTAATAATAATACTACTTCATTCAGCAGCTACAGATTAAAATTGAAGGCATGTGATAATTTCCCTTTTGCGCAAGGCCCTGGTAAAATGAACACATCACTCAGGCAAAACGATAATAAACAAAACATTATGTTGGAGCAATCAATATAATGACAATTAATTTGCAAATTTTATCTCGTTTTATATAGCAACTTCTCACGAACATTAATTCATACTCCAGCACCCCCTAGACACAACTTAACACCAAAATTTTGTAATTGATATTCTTAAGAACGTTTTATCTTATAAAATAAATAACTCGGTTCACAAAATAGATACGCTCTGCGTATGTTACATTACAAGGAGAACTCATGCGAATGAGTGTTGCATAAAACTGTGGCACCTATAAACGCGTTACTGCCTAACGTTGCCTGACAATCCTGACCATTCGTTGCAGAGTCACCGAGCTTATGTCGGCACGCCGGTAGAAGTGCCGGATGGAGCCGTGTTGTAACAATATATACACGGAGAGCGTCAGTTTTGATCTTCCACGCACGGAAAAAAACCTAAGCTGGGGTAGCCACTGTATTGGCTGCCGGCCGGACAGACAACACATGAACTTGCACAGATAACATCCGTCTGCTATGACGTGAGTTTTCGTCCTTCTGTATTACAACTTACAACATTAGCTCTCACAGCTTAAATAGCTAATCTTAAAGAAAAGAAGAGGGAACTTATAGTAGAGGATGTTGCCAATGCGTAAGCTTATAACGTTGATTCGGCGTTCTCATTCGTCGACTCATCTGCGTACTTTTTTCTCAGTACGACGTACTTGACGATATTCATTTTTATCGCAATTTCATTGTGTTGTTGTAATACAGGCGTATAGCACACATTCCTTACCTTGTTATATCAAAGGCGCATAGCACATGTTCTTTTTTTGGGTACTTCATTTTTCAACGTCCGTCTTCAAGTATACGACAGCACCAGTATTTGATCCAGGGTACTTGCATGGCGAGAACGCTACCACTGAGTTACTGCTTCCCGTCAATGGAGTAATTTTTTATTCTCCTGTGTGGCGCTGTCTTAGATTTGTAGATTAGATTGCACCATAGTAGTGGTAACCTGATTAGTAAATATGCAAAATTGTAATGAATCCAAACATTTCTTTATTTTGAATATACTTAAAATTTATTCCTAATAGATTAATAAAGTTGAAAATTACATTATTAAAAGTTATAATTACGTATTGTGCTACATTAACCTACAAAAATTAAAAATATCATCAGAGTACAACTACTCGACGTCGATACAACATAGTAAATTTTCGTCGTCTCGACTTCAAGCTTCGAGCGATGTAACGTCGGGATGGCGTCGTTTAGGTGTAATAAAGAAACATTTTGTTCAAGTAAACAACTATTTATAGTTGCGAAAACAATGGTAGATTTGTCTCCGTAAAACAATTGAGCAAGCTACCCCGCATCATTCATGAGTAAACGAACCTAAGGCATAGAAGGACGCGCAGCCGAGTTCATTTAGCGGCAACTACGAACTAGATCGGCGGGGAGGAACAATCAACTGTTCTTGTAGCCAAGTCAGATTTTTGAGTGGGGCTGAGCTGCTGCGCGCAAAACCCATAAACTGTAGCTGTTGATGTAACTTTCTTCCTCTCAGACAATACAACGTTAATTTTCGTAGTGATAGTAAATTGGTCTGGATCAGACGAGAACTTGTTTCCAGCAGCAACAACATAAGCTGTGGCAGCTAATGGTGTTGTTTGTCCGGTAGACAGCCAACGCGTAGCTGTCACAGCTAACTTAATACGAATACGAATTCTGAAAAACTGCATAAATCGTGAGCCTCGAAATAATTGGCTATATCTGTGAGTTATGAAAAAAATGGATCAAATTTTTATCAATCAAACTTCAATACATTTGGGTATTTTTCAAATAAGAACCGCGAAAATTCGTGATACTGTATTTAAAAAAAATAATTTTGAAAAAAGGAGCATTTTCGGGTTTTGGACGCAAAAATTGTCTTCGTTTGACAAAAATTATACAATAATATGGTTGGAAACAATAGAATATAGTATAATTATCTTTATGAGAGTACTTTTGAAGCATTTTGCATTTGCTGTTCATATAGGCTTCATTTATGTTAAAACAGACTTGGATTCACTCAATGGTAAAAAATGACAAAAATATTGAATCAATCCTGAAAGAATGACCCATATCCTGTCTCTGATAGTTTTGTAAAAACTTTTTCATACATTTCACACTCCCACAACTCATGTTCCGGGGTATTCTCTTCTATCATCCAGGCACATCTCCCATCCTGGTGGTTTCCTATTTTGTACAGATATGTATTGAAGCTGTTAAAAATTCTACCATGGATTTCGTGGGACAGGACATTATAAGTGATTACGTAAACGATGGACAGTTTACAATCAGGGTCTACTATACAATTAGTGTTAACACTCACCACTTTTGGATTGTCCGATCTTTCATATTGTATGTATTAAATAAATTTTATACCCTTGAAAGGCCTCTGCCGAACAAGTAGTAATATTTTTAATGGTTATTTATTGTTAAAATATATCATTTCTCCTGCATTCCTTCAGATAGCATGGTCACTAACGTCCATAAAGCCCACAATCTCACAGAAGTACTAATTAGTAGTTGGGATAAAAAGTATTTTGTTACACTTCGAAAATGTTAGTCAATGGATAAAAATGTAATTTCCTGTGGAGTTGGCGAGATTGCTTGCATTAGTGTTCAGGATTTATAGCGTGTTGAGAATATTTATTGGTTTTCTCATTTGCTTTGAAACTTTCGGATTTCGCAGGGAGATGAAAGTCAACAATCGCATTCCAATAGTGTTATTATTTTGAAACCTTTTATAAAAATCTGTAAACCATTTGTACTTAAATAAATAATCTGTAGACCATTTTGTCCTCTCTCGGCAATATAAAATGTTATGCACCGAAAGAAAAGCTCTTCGCTGAACCTAGTCATTTAAGTATAATATCATTGGGGTTAACTAATGGCTAATTTCCAAATTTTAAAGGATTAGAATACATTATTCTCGAAATTATATTATTATTGGGGAAATCTGAGAAAATTTTAGAGAGAGAAGACTTTGATAAGGCACTTTATTTAAATTAGGCCGGTGATGGGAAAAGGACGTAGAAGGTGGACTTATCCAGAGTATCGTAAACTTCAGGTCTTTGAAGAATGGGAAGACTGCAGAATTATGATTTTTTTAAACGAATTCCCTGTCACAAGCTACCGCACGAAAGTCTACAGTGGAATACAAGAATGAATGAGGAGTTTACCTGGGAAACGGGTGTATCTTGAGAACACCTGTCGCACTCCCGCTTTGTTCATCATGACAAATTCCATTGAGGTCAACCGGGTTTGAACCACTGTCTCCAGAGGTGAGCGCAATGACAGTTACACCACAGGGCTTATTGCTTTTTCTCCATTTTCTCTGAAAATTGTAATAAAAATTGCATTGGATACAATGGGAGAGAAGAGGTGGTGCAATTAGCACCTGAGAAGACGATTTGGGTTGAGTCCAAGGTCCTTCGCCGTTTATATAGCACAAATACAAATCGTATATTATCTCATCTCGTAATATTAAGTAGCTTCCACGGCCGGATATAAACTTGTTTGTCTGAAACAAACCGCGTCTCTGTAGACATAACTACCAACGTTTTGACCATCTTGCTGTTGTCTTCTGTAAGGTAATACTGACCTAAGTAGCTGTCGTACTCTGTTGCTGTAGTCGCTGTCAACAGCGACTTCGGTCTGTACGACTCTTGGTTGTCACGTTGGAAGTTAAGTGTACTAAGACGCTTTTTATCCTCGACAAACAAGTTTATATGAATAATGATAGTTCTTCTTGTGTGGATAGTATCACGATAAAGCAAGTTTCTTAAGTAAATATTCAAACCATAAAAATATAACACCAATTTATAGAAACTTGATAATTGTATTGTTGCAATATTTTTGAGTATATGGTGTCTTTAGCAGAATTCTGGTCGTTAATGTATGACAAAGAGGTTTTCCATGTTAAAATTGAAGATGATGCATAAATGTTATTCCATGTGCTCAGCAAATGTAATGACGCGGGAAACCGACGCGTTTATCAGTTATACGTCAAAAATCCATTCCATACCCATTTTGAAGCACGTTTAACGGGATATTAGGTCTCTGTCGATGCTATCGATTTACGTCGACCTTTCATCTCGACAAGCAAGGCTGTCGACAATCTAGTGAGTTCCTTATGAACTGAGAAAAAAGAGAGAAGCTCGCGGGGACTATTTCATTAGATGTGGAAGTTGAAATGAAATTAGACTCAAAGCGTCAATAATATACGCACGTGGATGCAATCATCTGTGCATTACGTAATTAAACCTCTTAAATGGCTCGAAACGCTATAAAAATGTTATTTAAGCCAACTAATTTTGTACAATAATTAACTTTTATTTAATTATTAACTTTTATTGTTATTTATGAATTTGCCGCGAAATAAATGAGTTGATGAAATGTATTATAGATTTTGCAAAAGAATGAAGAGCGTCCTATTGAAATACAAGCAGATTCAGGTGCGTTAATATTTTTCATTAAAAAATTCAGAAGATCTAATATATTCATTACTAATTTATTTCAAATAAATCTATATTTTTTTAAAATTATAAATAATTCTCTAAGTGTTTTAAAATTGCGACACATTCGTGTTTTACGGTGATAATTATTAGCTTGACGAGATGGTCGCCGAACATAAAAATCACCAAGGATCCGTGAAACACATGTTATGTCATAGCAAATTTAGTATCTAACCTTGAAATATTTTGTAGTTTACAACAGTAAACGTCTCTTGAAGCAAGTTAGCTGCTGATTTCCATGAAAATGTGTTACGTTTCCATCAAAAGACGCAGCGTTGTAAGGTGTACATCGTAAATAAGGCATTTTGATAAGAAAGGATTCAATGCAACGAATTATAGAGTTTTGGATGAATTTTTTAATACATTTCTCATATCACTGATTTCAGTTTTTTTCTATTACCTTGATGTAAAATCAATAGTGGACATACTTGTTGAATTTCAGTGATAAGGAGCAGGAATTAATTTTTTTTTCGGAATGTTTTTTACATTCCTATAATACTAAAATAAACTCAGTAATTGCAATTCATGATATTTTTGTATATGTGTTTTGTCCAATCATTTTTCTTAACGAAGTGGCTCACCATCTGCCTCTCGAACCTCCCAAGAGACTTAAATTAGCCTATCCAATTTATTGTGGATTGCACTACCACTGCCCAGCCCAGTCCATTCCAATTAGTTCCGGATTGACGGAGAGAAAGACCCCGTCTTGTCTCCGCTGGAAAAGGGATCTCCTCTTCTTGCATGTGCGATCAGCAGAAAATGAAATGTCAAAGACGAATGATGCGTGGAAAATTGACTGCGAAAGTCTTGATAGCATTCACAACATTTATCATCAAGTAATCTATAATCAATCAATAATCAATTTATTGTCAAAAAACAGCAATGAAAAAGCCACGAATATTTAGCAATGATTTATTCATGTTTAGTTGGACCATCTTATCTCCTTGATAATAAGAAAGTTTGAAATATTTTTGAATTTCATAGGGCATATTTGTATCATATAAGTCATGAACTACCGAAGAAAAAGTTTCACAATTGTCAGTAATGTTTTCATGTTGATATACGTTTGTTCATCACATATAAAATAAATAGTCGAAATATTTATAAGACATAAGGAAAGTATGAGACAAAATTGTCGATGTAATATTTTTCAAAATAAATGACATTAATCGTATAATTTCTTGTATTTAATTTTTATGTGAATTATTCTTAACACGGCGTATTTGTATTTTAATAATATGTTCGAATTTTTTCCCCATATTTTATTATGAGTATACATGACATGATCAAATTATTCAATTTTCTATTTTCTTTAATTTTAAGGAAATTGTGTATTTTCACATCTCTTTGGATTATTGCATATGTGTTCGCTATTTTCCTGTTTCGTTGCGTCTTTCTGTTCCTAATGTAACTTATGATTTAGAACCGTCAGGTTCCCCCCCCCCCCCC
>NNCF01126363.1:272584-328647 GCA_002313205.1 Laupala kohalensis | reverse complement strand
TGTGTCACCTCTGCGCCACCCTCTCCTCCATCCACTGCCCCTCGACGGCGGCGCGGCGCGGCGTGGCGGGCGACGCGACGGGAAGAAACACGAGCAGACACTTTTGTTCTTCCGGTAGGCGACGAAGCAGGTCAGCATTGTCGTCTACGAACACCTACATCACAGGATGACAGAATAAGGATAAACATTTTATGCCAACGGATGAATTATTTTAAACATGTAATTAGTAATATTTACTGTCCAATATTCTTTAATCCAATGTTCGGCATCTTCGGCAAAGACCATTAATTTATAAAATTCATACTTTTAATTAATATTTACTCGTAGGCCCCGTCAGTTTTTATTTATTATTAGTAAGGTTACATGTAAATAATGTTTTATGGTTTAATGTAAATATGTCCTTATGATAGAAATGTAAGGATAAATTTGTATATAACTCTCGTTCAGTCATAAAAAAATTCATTTTTAGGAGAAATCCCTAATTCCGCGGAGTGTCGGATTATAAAGAGTTTCCACTTTACAGTGAAATGTCAGTGATTAGAAACTCAGGAGACTACTTAATATATCGAATTCACAAAATTTTGAATAACCGAGGGGAAATAACTACCGATAGGAAAGTTAGCAGACTAAATAAAATATTCGAATTGTCAAAAATGTCGAAATAGACAATTTTGTAACTACCGGGATTTATATGATGTTAAAAATTTACTTTCACCTTATAAACATCGATGTTAGTTCAGTAAGTACTCTGCTACGTAGATGAGTATAGGGGAATAATTAACGAGCTTTGATACGTACTCGGCTGAACGGGACAAGTAGAGTGAATTACGAACATTTCGGCAATCGTGTCGCGACCTACCTCAGGACAATGTCGAACACTTGCCGTCTCTGTCGTACTCCCAGAGTGCGAGGAGTGTAACTGACAGCTGAGCATTCTCCGACCACGGATGACTACATTTCCGCATACGAGTAGTTTATATCCAGGAAATATCCAATGGTACTTAGACGCTAATAAATTTCATTGCACAAACATTTAATTATGAATACAACTTATTAAGCAAAATGTTGAACATGAACAATTTGAATAGTGGGATGAAATAATCTACCATAATAACAGCGTGTGGTAAGAATTTTAAAATTATTGTATTTTAAAATATTTATTTCATATCTCATAAGCCTTTTTCCGTCTTTTGTTCTATTATATGTGCAGAGAGGTTGAAGAGACAGAAAAAATATTGTAGAAACATAAAAACCTAACTAATTGAAAATCCTTAAGAACAAACTTCTTTCAATACATTCTTCATTTCCTTGTCTCTGAACCTTTCCTGTATATTTATCATGTGAAGTAATATAATTATCTTATTAGAAAGATGACTTTCTTTTTCTTTCGCTTCTTTAGAGAAGCCACGTAAGAGAGGAGACAACAAATATACAAAACGTGGAAATTTTATATAATAAATGAATATAATGTGAGTTATTAGAAAGCAGATGAAGTAATTCGTAAGAGATACGATTGCTGCTTTAGTTCCAGAGAAGACCTATTATTTTTGGTATAACTTCCCTTTTCAGTATTCAATAATATATTTTGATTTATCTCTACATTCGGTGGATAGCAGTTCCATTTTAATCGACACACATTTTTCATTTGCCACATAAAATATGGCCTAATAAATTGTTTTTGTTAAAAATGACATTTGTAATAATTTTGATAGGTTGATGACTATGCGGAGAGTGTTTCCTGTGTGCAACGGACTGTGTACTTGCTCTTGCTATCTCTATCACTAGTACCCTTTAGTCGAGTGCCGACGCTGTATCTGCGCGCATTGCCTTGATTAGTTTCCTTTGGGCGAGAGGAAAAGCAAGGCTACATTTCTAAAAACATTGAATTACTATTGGAATAAAAATAACATATCTAATTTCGGACTTGTATAGAATGTGGTCCACATGTAATCTAGATGTTTGAAATTAAGCTTATTTTATCCCATGCCTTTGGTTAGGCCACTAGCAGCCGGCTCGCGCGGGCAGAAGTAATATTTGTAAATAGGAAATATAGAGTGCTATTGAAGCTTGGCGATAGGAGAAAGGAGGTGGGTGGTAGGGCTATTGTTAGGGGGTGTACCGGTTAGTTGCGTTAACCAACAACTTGGTCCACGTGGGGGGGATTAATAGGAGTAAGAGTTAATGTTACTAGGAGTAGTAGGAAATGGATAAAATAAGTGAGGTTGGATTTTCAGTAGTCACAGCTATATCAACTGGGACGTTGAAATAAAAAAAAAATTTGACCCCAGGAATTGAACAAGGTGAGCAAGCATGCTAACTCCTAAGCCACCGGAGGTGCTCGCAGATGAAGCGTCGTCACCCTACAGAGGGGTAAAGGAGGGATTCAGTAAACACCTCACCTACTAGCCGCGGTGACCGCATCGGAAATTGTTCTTATCAGTCAGCGTTCAACACGGTGCAAGTAAGAAATTTAATGAAGAACGAATTTCAAGAACCTTCAAGACACTTCCGTTATGTTAATCTAATCTGGAGAAAGGGAATTGTTTTCTTTAAATATTTTTATGATCGTAATATACGTATTAAATTTATTATTTTACTTCACTTACTTGATTTTGTAGTGTGTGGAACGAGGTTTGATACAAATTATCTTTTAACTACCCTAGATTTCAAGTCACAATTCAATGTTCTTTTATTTCATGGTGAATCATTTTCAATCCGAGATATTCAAACAATTTAATTATATAGACGCTATCTCACTTGTTTGAGCTTTGGTGGTTTTGACTTTAATGCATAACTTGTCGCACGTGCCGTGTTGGCGGAATGCGGTAGGGAATATCGAGTGAGACATTTTATAGCTCTCGCCTACCTCTATCCAAAGGCGCTTTACATTGTATGGTTTATTTTATGACCTCAGTGTATTAGCAAAGCAATATCATGTTGAATGTTGTGCAGAATTCTCGGACGACGTATAACCTCCGTCATTTATATTTCATGTTCCGTCACGAGTGAATGTTCTTCTGGAATCTTCATATTCTTCGCTCTTTTATGAATTATAAAGGGAAGCGCTGATATTTTCAGTTCTTCTTACAATTGTTAAGTGAATTACTTTTGCTGTAACTCTACATTTATTTGCCTTGGAACTGTTTCTATTTACTAGCTAAATGATGACAATATGAGAAATATTCTTATGAATAAGTATTTAACATTGTGTGATCCAAATTCTTGATTGCGGTGTGGTGTAAAACTGAAATCTAGAAGGGAAAATGAAAGTCTGTATTGATGCGACGGATATGACACATCATTATTATCATCATCGTATACATTAATACGCAAATATCCCTACATTACATCGTATACATTAATACATTAATTTTTTCTTTCCTGTTTTGGACGGAGCAAATCACACAAACGAAGTATCGTGCGTTAACAATAATTTCTATTTTAATCTGTTTTTGCCATGCCAGCTTCCATTATGCTAATGGGAACTACTTTCTTACATTATTCCTGACTGATATAACGTCGGGACGATAATAGGGAAATGAACTACTACAAGATTAAACCGCTTTCTCTTAGGAATCGAATACTCTACTTTCTCCGTGTGCAGTCTTTCCTTACACTTCAGGTTATTTAAAACATAGATTCGTTGCAGTTACAATCACTATTACTCCTGCAAGAGAGTCTTCATATTACCCTTGAGAAATAATATTTCCTGTGTGTTATGGCCTAAATCAGAATCAAACAACCACAATTTCTTGAAACTACTCATGCCAGTTAATAATATTGATAATTTTGGAATGGCATTAATATTTTGTTGCAGTATTAATAAATGCAAAATCTTACAACCGTATAGGGAGTACTACGGAGATAATATTTTCATTTCTTTTAACACGAACTTTGCGTTTATTGTACATTGAACATTACGAGATGAATGGATCAAATATAGTTCAAAAAATTAATAGGTAGACCTCGTCACTGAGAAGCGATCATATGGTATTGTTAAACATATAGTTTTCTGTGGTGCTAGCAGAATTTAAGGGTGTGTGCCAATGTTTGAAGCGCTCAATTCTTTTGTACTTCATTCCGTGAATAATATAATCCAATCAGTGCTTTTCCACTGTTCAATCCGTGATATTTAAAATTTTCAGTCATTCAGTTATTTTTATAAATATTCGAACACGAGTGTACCAATCTATGAGAACACTACTTCGTAAAGTAGTAATATATAATAATAATAATATAAAAAAATGGATAATAAACCAGGACTTCTAAGTTCATCGAAGTTATCCAGCCGAGGGTAACTTAACTTGAGATGATGTATGAACTTACTACACTCTGTGCAATCTTTATTGAATCATCTAGCATTTGTAAGTGTCACCTGCGAGACATCTAGTGAACTTCCCACATTTCGAAAATTGCAAGTCCAGATAGTAATTTTTGTAATACCTCATTTGTGGCAATTGTTAAAGGATATCGAGAGAAATATAGATTTGTACAAAAAGTTAACAATTAGAAATAATTTATAGCAAATATAATATTCTTGGTTTTAGTTTTTACTTTAATAAGTCACTTTTTTTTAATTTGAGAATCAAACGTAAACCATGAATAATAGTTTGTAATTAGATTCTACCTCACAATTGCTGTAGAAACTGTAATTTCTTTCCTGGTATTTCTTGAAAAAATATATCCCCCTGATACGAGTTCGTAACTTCCTCCTCATGGATGCGATGGGCAATGCAGAGCAGGTAGATGAGCGTACGTGCACGACTGACTGCGGCTCAAGCAATGAAGATGAGGTGGCCGCCGTGGATACTGGGTGTGGGCACGAAATGATGTAGGCGCATCGACGGGAGACGGGAAATTCCATCGCTTAGCGATCGTCCCACTTCGCAATCCCTTTAATTTGAAGCGAGCGCCTATTAGAGAGCGCGATACCATCTTTCATTTCGCTTCGCGACGACAGACGCGTCTCGTTCGTCTTCTATTATGCGTTCTGGACTCCATCAGCAGTCGCAGTTTGCGGAGGCTGTCAACACATGGACGCACACGCGTCTATTTGAATGGTGCGGCGACGGCGGCATAGAAATGGAAACGCCTGCAGATTGGAAAAAGATTTTTATTGAAATGCAGCGTGGTTTTGTATTTTGCCGATCATATTAAACACTAATATTCAAAATATTGGGCGATCGATTAATGTAAGGCCGAAGTTGAAACGTTAATTGTTACTAATATTGGAAAAAATTAGTCTTCGGAAAAATAAGAAGAAAAAAAAAGATTCAAACGGCAGACCTAGATTTTACTGATTCAGTGCACTTTTACCTACTTTGCTGTGGTTCCTCTAATTTTAGAGCATGTGTACATATTTTTAATTCGGGGGAGAAGGCACGCATTGTCATTCAAAAAATTGAATTGAACTTTCATTTCTCTCCTGGGATGGAATTGAACGCTGTTAGCAATTTTAAAACAATTGAAATGCATGTTAGCTAGAAAACTGGAAGTGCGAACTTGCATGGACTGAGATAAAAATCAATTCCCATTTTGGTTTAGTACTGGTTACTGTTCTCTAATACATTTATGTTTTGTTCGCTTTGCTCTTTCCTTCAATAACTCGTTCTGATACAGTTATGTGTTGAATAAGTTAGATAGGTATATGTAGATTTATTTAGAATATTCCCATAATGTTTGTGTAAATGCTTTCGGGTTTAACGTTAATATTTGTCTGAACAATGAAAATATTTCCTATTAACTTGACTCTCAATAGAGCAAAGATCTACACTAATATTTTTCTCAGAGCACGTAAGAGAGTTTCCCCTCTTTATTCTCCGGATGAAACCTGATGCAGGTAATAGTATTCATAAACATTCGATATAAGTCGAGGTTTTCTTGAAGATGGGAGATAGCAAACATAGTCCGCTAATATTACTTTCATCACAGAATCAATTAAAAATGTACCGTAAATATATATAATTTCAATTTTACTATAATTTTAATTAGTTTAGGAAAATATAGGAAATAGTAATTGCTTAATACTCCAAATTCACCTTGAGTTTCTCGAATTGTGCGATACTCCTTTAAAGGAGAGAATGGCAATAGTGGTAATTAAGATGCATAAGTGATGGTTCCCCTTGTACCTGTAGATAAAAAAAAAACATACATGCCACACTAGGAACTTGAACCCCAACATTAGGTATCGGAAGTGTGATCTTTGGAGCGTCCATATCCGTATCCACATTTTTTAATCTCAATAAACCAGAACTATTTTAGAACGTTTCATTTTCACATAGCTTCCGTGTCATCGATTTCTCCCTTTATCTCATCTTGATCCATCTCCTTTCTGTTCTTCGTTTCCACAATCCCTTTACGAAAGATATACCGAAGCCTTCTGTAACCGCTTGTAGCGTAACTTTTTCCATCTTCTCTTGAGCATCGTCCATTCACCGTCGCAACCTGTTTCCAAGTCCTCGTGCCACAGATCTTCCGTCGTCTGTGACCGCGGGCGTCGAGCGTCGTCGCCTGCAGCCGCGAAGGGGCTGAGGTCCCGTGTTTGGTCGCGACGCGTCCCGTAATATCGTGGAGGCCACTTTGAGCGGCGCTATCGAATTTCGCGCTGAGCGCCGGAGGGCGACGGCGGAGGGCCCATGCCCTTTGAGGGCCGGTTCCAATTTGGTAGAGGAACGGCGGCGTTGCTGGCGGAGGAGGGTGGGTGAGTCTGGCGCGGGCGCTGCGTGAAGCGAGGACGTCAGGCGTCAAGGCGGGTGACGTGGTGGCGGTCTCTGTGGCGTACAGATTCCTCGTCTTCGGTCGCCTCGACGTTTACCCTTCGTTTCGCTCCATCGGAAATCCTAGTGGTGGTGACGTACTCTGGAATGCGCATTGCGGTCTTCGATATTCATGATTCAGTGATTCATCATATACGTTTCTGCGCGGATATTGTTAAAGGAAAATAAAGTATTTAGGGGGTGCAGATACAAAATTATTTATACTACTGCTCATCTTAAAATCGTCATCTCTTTGATGTAATTCTTTTGAGTTATCTGAAGATCTTTTACATTCACTTGGAATGTATTTTTAGCCATAAAGATTGTTAAGACCTAATGCAATTTAAGGTAATACAATTTTTTTCAAATACATTATGGTGAACATTTACCCAATTTTTTATTCAAATATCATATAAAATATTTAATATTGTCAATGTAATTTAAAATAAATGGTGAATAATTTAAAGTTGGAGCTAAAAAATCGGGGATTTTTGTTTTATACAGAGAATATTAATAAGAAACTTCAGAAAAATATTATATCCAATATTGTATCACTGAAATTATTTTTTTAATTTAAAGAAATGCTTCAACCTATTCTCTGTTTGAATCAAATAAATATAATGTGTTGATTAAAATAAAATCCTGGAATGAACCAGTTCATCAGGGTTTCATAAATATTCAAGTAGTCTGTAATTACCCGCAGCGTTTAAAATTACCATCTAAATGCAATGATATTTGTCTTCAGTATAATGAATGAACATGAATAGGAATATATAATTATATTTAGTGTTCACTTAACTATTTATGTCCTAATGGCATTTCAAACTATATTAACGCAAATGTGTTTTGCACGATATATTATTCTTCCTTTTGTAATAAAACAAAAATGATATGAAATAATTACTGAGAAATTTCTAAAATAATCTTTACCATTGAAAAATTAGTTTCGTTAAAAAGTGATACTCCAATTTCTAAATGTTTCACCAAAGATAATCCCATTATTTGAGGTGACACTTTATGTCAACGATAACTATACACTGGGCATATAATTTTATATCAATATTTTTACATGTTATTTTAAATTTTGGAGGTTTTTTATTCAATTATGACATTCGTAATACATTAAAATGCACTTTCAAAAATTGAATTTACAATATAAACAATATTTATTAACAGTTGGATGTAACTTGTGTGTTATTACTATTAATGTTTCCTTTATTTCACATCATGCAAGGAAGCAATTCATCTAGTTGGTAAGAAGATAGTTCAGGGTTTACTGTAAGAGGGGTAAAATATTTTTAAAATGCATTGTAAATATACCCTTCTTGATTCAGAATATAAATCGCAATGTTAACTATATTATACGCAGTTTTAAGTAAATGCGTACAATTACAAAAGTACAAACTAACTTATATGTACAGAATAAAAGAAAAATGTTGATGCTCGAATTAATATAAGAAAATTGAGTAATTACAATTTCTTATATTATTTTTCCATAACTGATGAATATGATGCATAGCTGGTTTGCATAAATGATGTATTGTCTCTTATTACTTTGACAAATAAGCTATGTGACTCAATGATTGGTGTTGCTACACTTCTTAAGTTGTTTCTTCTTAGAGATAGCAAAATGCTATTTGCTCTTAAGTATATTTATTTGGGAATTTTTCAATAATACGATATCTCTCAAAAAATAAAATATTTTCAAATTATATAACGCGTTAATTCTAATTATGATAACGCGTCTCGTTCTTATTCGTGTGTAAAGTGATAACTATTAGGGAGTCGTTCACTGGCGAACCACCTCTAATTTAGAATAAATACATAAATTAATAAACAAGTAGTCTATAAACTGATTGATGAGAATGGGGTGGAGGGCGAGAGACTATCGCAAGAGATGTCACGGTTAGTTGGTTATTCCAGTAACTTTACCCACAATTCTATTGGTAAAGGGACTGAATGAATTAGTTGTGTTTGGATACTACGTTATGTCTCTGGGGACGCGTTATGTCGTCGCACGTAATCGTTTGCCAATATGAACAACTTTGGAAATGTGAACTGTACAAAATGTCTGCGACTCTGACCCATGAAAATGATTCTGACATGCGTTTGTACTACCCACTAAATCGTCTACACGCAAAGGAAAAAAAGAGAAATACATAAAATACGATTGGATTGTCATTTTGCCAATTGTTTTAAACCTTATTTCATATTCTCTTGACATTTTAACATCTCTATTATATCATTTACCTAGTACGTCATTTATTTTCTATGTTTATGCTCCTGTTACTTTGATTTGGGAATAGTTAATTTTGTTTATTGCATGTTCCACAAGAAACATGTCATGAAACTCATAAAATATTTTTAATTTGAATTTTTTTAATTTTGTTAAATGTTTAAGCAAATATAATCTGTACGTTTGGAATAGTTTGATGGTCATCTGCTACTAAACGACCTTATAATACAGTCAATTTATTCGTCAATTTGTTCTTCAATGACTTCTTAAATGTGCTTAACAGTGACACTAGTCAATGATTTAAAATTATAAAAGACATTAAAAATATACGCAATATTAAAATACGTACATAAATACACAACGTTTCGCCTCATGTGTGAGACTTCGTCTGGTCACTGAAACATCAATGAATGCTGCCACGGAGAAGGAATTGAGGAATTGCGTTAGTTTGATAGCTACGAGTGCAATGTTACATTGTAAATGCTAATCCTGAGGCAACAAATTCTCACAGAGTGGTCGAATATAATGCCCTTTGTATATACTCTACGTTTATAGAATTCTAACATGCATTCTCATATGAAATTGAAAATTAATGAATAATTAACCAGCAAAAGAGAAGCAGTATTACTAATTCCACAAAATGAATAATCTCTTTCGACGAGTTGAGCTAATTGAGTCATTCGAGTTTTAATATAATACTGATTAATTCCGTTCTCACTTCTATACCAAAATTGAAATGGGTCAAATCCCATAATAGTAATGCGCTTATGACAATATTAAATAATCCTCAAAATGTGGTAATATGTAATGTAATTTTAGACTTCGTGCAGAGATTTATTTACTTGTTCACGCGGCATTTAAACTTTGAATTGTTGTGTATAATTATTTTTCCCCGTGAAATAATCATTTTTTCTCATTTGAAAAACTCATTTAATGAGAAATCTAGTGGCATCTTCTCTAAAAAAATATATAGGTAAAACGATGTTTTATATGGTGAGTCATGAATGAGAAATGATTGTGCGTGAAGAATATCTATTTTTAGTTACGGATGAAAAGAAATTAATCTGATCATAGAGACGATTTAGTATCCAAAGAGCGTTCACACGTGACAGGACTACCAGGACGACGCTGTGAATTCCACGCATAGCCATTGTGACGGGGTACGTGGCTCGGGGGACCGGGACAACGAGGAAAACGTGAAGGAAGAAAAAAAATCGAAACTTGTTTTTTCGTGGTTCCCCGCGAACCTCAACGAATATTATTTAAGCAATCACATTTATGACATACTAGCTAATTACCAGGCGTTTTTTCTTAGACTGATCTTCCTTTACTAAGGAAATATAAAATCTAGCTATATTGTATGATCAAAATACATGAACTTATTGGTTTTTAAAAACATGTACAGCATCCTATTTTTTTTCAAATCCATAATTATACAAATTTAACACGTAACATTTTCGAGCTGTAAGCAAACAACATAAGAAAAACTGTTGGGGGTCTATTTCAAAATTTTGGTCAAAATTCACCACGTTCTTGCGTGATATCTGTTTATCAGACAAAAAACCTATAAAGTCGTAATTTGCGTGAAATTTAATGTACATTAATTTTGCATGTGCATACTTTTCTCCACAAGCGTGAAATTTTAGAGTTACAAACAAAAAACTAAAAAGTGTTTTTTTTTCGAAGTTTTTTTGAATTTTTCTCAAAACGCACAGGGTATACGAGGTGGTAAAGTTTAAATTCAACTCCTTCGAAATCATAAGAATCGATTGAAAAAAACTTCTATATTTTTTCCTGGATTGAGTGAATTATTCACTCATGTGAAGGTAGTATATTAATAATTTTATTCATTTGTTTACTATTAGGAACTTCGTCGTAAAATCATGATGAATTAGCTTAGTTTCTTGTAGCTACTGAAAAATTCGTTAAGAGTTTACTCCAGGGCTTACCATATATTTATACATATGCTAACTGATTATTCGGCGTTTTCCGGATCTGTTTTTACTATAAGACCAATCTTCTATTACTCAGAAAAAGTTATCTCTATTGTACGATGAAAATAATTTTACTTACTAGGTTTTTAACATATGCGCTGCATCGTAATTTTACAAATTCATAACAAAACCATTTTAATACAAAACTTGATTGTATTACACTTCCTTTGAGTTTCATCTTAAGCAGTGAATAAATAAATCAATGGATGAAACCTCTCTTGAGCAAGTAACGTAAAGTTGTCCGTAAGAGAAAGAAACCAATCGAGACGTAACCAACAAGTCTAGCACACCACTTCGCTGATTGGGGGTATTTAACCCCTAATTGTGATAAACTTGTACTTACACGGCATCATGTCACTGTTTATCTTAAATGTCCCGAAATCTATGGATTAAACGTGTATTTTTAGATTTAATATTTTTACGTGAATCTTTCTTTCTTATCTAATCATGTGATTTCTAGAACTGTTCCCCCCTAATCCCAATGGTGGCACAACTCTGACATATCATCGGAAGTGCTTTATTCATCTCATCATTTCTATAAAACCCTTATTAAATCTAAACTATTCACCCAAATTTTACGATTGAAAGAATTTATTAATCTTTGTTAAGCGCACATAAATAAATAAATCAAAAAATAAATTTGATGATGAATGATATTTTCTTTCTTAAATTACTCTCTTAAATTAAAGTAATTTAACACTTCTATTTTTAATAACGCTGTTTTCGATAATTGAGGTTAACCTTTGAAAAAAAAAACATACCGTCGAGGACATTTTTACCGAACGTTTTGAAGCTAACTATGTTACCATTTATAGTTGTCACCTATTTTTAACCGTTTAGGTAGTGTAAACAAATAACATCTCTTCTTTCCCGATTTCACTGATATTTATGGCCAAAATCATTTTCTGTCTTTCCTTCCACGCATTTTTAATCACATTTAACCCATGTTCTTCCCGAAGATCTGAACTATATTCTTGCCAAATTTCATCGCCATAAGTTCGGTGGTTTAGTTGTGACTAGATAGCAAACAGAATTTCGCATTTCGCATTTATAGATTAGTATGGTGGTAAAAATTTCTCTACCACTGATTCCTCACTTGTCATTATCTCCAGACTTAAGATTTTGACTTTTCCGGATATTGAAGAGCAGCTTCTTTGCCTTTTTAAAATTTCCTTTCAAGATCAGTTTCTTTTGATCAACCTATTCTACCATGCTGTGAACTAATGAAGCAGTAAAGTTCTAGCATCTCATTTATGTGCGTCTGGCATTTCATGTCACACTCCTTCATTTGTTGAAATTGCTGCTTGTCAAGGTACAAATGGCCAAGGAAAAAAAGACCGTTTGATGCTGTGGCAACCCCGTTGACTCCCGCAGAAACCAATGTAACCTGCTTCATTGCTCAATAACCTCAGTTGCCTTGCGTACACAAGTTAGAACTGTTGAAAACGTGAAGTGCTTGTTCAGGGATGTCACTTCTTTGTGTGCCAGCGACCTTCATATAGTATGATTTCTTACATTAACATTGGATTAGTAATTCCTGTATTACAAGGTAAATTCAACATCTGGGAATGCGTAGAGTAGAAGTTGCAACTAACAGTTGATGGCAAAATTATCACTCCTTTGTGTTTCGCTTATTTGTTATACCTATATGAGAAAGAGTTCTCTGCAATCAGTAGCGCTGTATGGATACTATACAGCAGATAGTATATACATTCAAAAATCCCTCATCACCCATCATGAAGCTACAGAGCTGCTCGAATTGATGTAGGTTTCAATTGCTCTAATTCGACTTTATTTTGCGAAAAGTCTCGTGACCAACATCTCGAAACTGTTGGCGACCAACGTGAAATGATCTTTGAAGAGACAAAACCTACTGTTAAAGCGGATTCATCCCTCGACCTAACTGGAACCATTGATGACAAACTCTTAATACCTGGAACTTTGACAAGTTATACGAGTGCCGAAAATGAAAATTTTAAAGAGGAAGATTGGATATGGTTTTTTTTCGGTCAGTATAAATATTAGAGGAAAAGAAAAGTGATTGTTCTCTGTTACCTGAGAAGTTTACCATGAAATAAAGTTTGCCTTTTTTATTCTTGTAGATTTACTACCTTCTTGCTTTGATCTCAAAGTTTTATATTACCTAGTTACTCACCTTTCTTATTTTTATGGAAAGTCATATTGCATAGTTATGTGTGTCTCATCTGGTTAAATATCACGAACATACACAAGGTTAACTGAAAGTTTTTAAACCAAAGAGGAATTATAGGGCACAATATAATTTTTGCTGATTTCATTTTCTTAAGTGCAAGTCACTTTCGGAGCTTAATTTTGAAAATTTTATTTTTTGTGAGGAGTCTTTGAGAGGGTTTGAGGGGTCTTTGAGGGGTATTTTTAACATATTTTTTGATAAATACACTATACTTCACATTTATATCTTCATGTCTAAATGCTCTCACACCTTTGCTACTCTCTCCACTCCATTTTCTTAATTAATTTCATTAATTGATTGTACATAACAAACGATCTATTTTTACCAAACGATCTTAAAACAATCAACCACAGGACATACTAGAAGGAGATTCAGTGAAAAAAGTATTAAGATAGTCAAATTGATTCCGTAAAAAACATACTCAAATTTCTGTAGAATCACTCATTGATGAACAAATAGCGTTCTGCATCCTAATATGACTTGCCAACGTGAGTTTCTTACTTAGTAGTTTTATTTCGAACTTTCTCTGCAGCATAATATAAAGTTAAATCACACCTACAGCCGTTAAATGTTATCTAAGTGGAACTGTGGAGCTTTCTTCAAACACAGAGCACAAAGTAAGTGATTGTACTGTGTTAAAAACGTATCTTGGCATTACAGTTTAAAAAGCACACCATATTAATTTACATTATAAGATTCCAAAAACCACATCATAGGCTATTTCATTTTATAAGTACTATTAAAAAGTGAAATTTTTTCCAAAAAACTGTTACTTATGAAACTTTTAATTGGTCTCTTTTCAATTTTATTATGTATGGTTACTAGAAAGCGTAATTCAAAATACTTTTCCACATTCCGATCATTTTAATTTTTAGTTATCTTTTTGAAGATAGAAAGATATGGTTAAATAGGTCATGTTAATTTTTATTTCCTGCAACAATTTTTTTATATATTAGATATATAAATTAAATAAACACTCTAGTGAACTCTCAAAAATGGTCCGGCGGTTGCGTAATTGCGCAGAGTGGAAACCGATACGAAACAAATTTCCGCTTGACTAAGAGATTGGTCACTATTTAAATTGCCGCAATTAGTGAACAAGAGCAGAATATCGTGAGTTACGCAGAGCAGGAGAGCAACGAAAGAGAAATATTACCGACAAACAGGAATAAAATTTTCCACAGAGACACACAATGTTTCCTCTCCGCGCAGAGGTACAGCACATAAATTGACAAAAAGAGCCCAAACAAACACTTTTATACTTGCACAGGGTTTTTACATACCAAAAAGTTTAGTTGTTTCAAAAAATAAATAAAAAGAGTAATTTTAAAATGCTACTTTTAAATGTAATTTAAATGCTAATTTTTTCTTGCAATCAACAACTATATGGATAATTACTGTAATGTCGATCTGCATAATTATGAAAAATCAAATTTTATTCCATGTTTAACAAATTAATTTATACATAAAGGAAGAAATAATCACTGAAAATATTTTATTTCTTTGTGATCAGTCTGGGGTGCTCTTCGTCAATAGCTCTTTCGTTCTCAACAACTCTATACTCGACAACTCAACTCGACAAATCACCATGGATCAAAGTGCGGCGCGGCGTGTCACCGGCGGGCACCAGGACCCGGAGGTTTATCAAGTGATGTAAATACCACAATGTACCATTATTAGTAAGATAATTGTTTATTTTTATTCTATTTGTAAATACGGTTATTTGAAGGAAAATTGTGCGATCCGCTGATCTTGAGATTGCAGGGCTTTACGAAAATTACGAGAACAATTTTATACCAAAGATAAAATTATAAAACTAAACATATTATAGGTATTTCGGAAACACTGTGAAAATATTTCAATGTCCTAGGCTTAACAGATTTGCTAATATAAGTTTCCGAATTTGACCCTTCCCTTGAAAACGCTAGAAAATCGTGTTTTTGTGATTCCGAACCCAATAACAAATATTCAGAGGAAGTAAAAATTTTTAAACTCTACACACCTTAATCAGAATTAAATAATCTGAACTTTGACGTGTAATTTGTTTTGAAGGAAATTAAACCGGAGGTTCAAACTCGAGTCTCTTGCTTTTTGGAACCGATAGAAGGGGTTTACAATACGTACTGTCACAAATATAGGGATACAATTTTGCTCGATGAGAAGGGAGAATAGAGATCACACATTATGATCCATGTGTCAGTGTAGCTAGCAAACTCTCGCTCCGTGCGTTCGATTTCAAAGAGTGATTCTCTTTAGACCGATTCAAAGTGATTTGTTTGCTCTCGTCGATGTACAGATCGAAACCAGAAGTGTAACCATTAGAATCACTGTTGAAGTTTACGCGATGAATGATAAAACATTAATTATATCATTTCAGTGCGCTAGGAATATCGAGGTATCGTTCACAATGTACTGCATGATAACACTCTTGAATAACACTATGAATCAATTTAATTTCCATGTTTTGAGATCAAATTATATATGTATTTAATATTGTTTGGGGGTTCCCAATAATTTAATTCCACGATAAAATGATCTTTTATTTTTAAACGTCACTCTCTACAAACGTATATATTTTTCGTCACATACTCTTGTCACCTTTCTACCATTCTTCTGTCTTTCTTCTTAATACAATAAAATGAAGATTTTTGTCGTATAATGGTATAAAGGTCGTATGAAGGAAGTTCAAATGTTATAAGAATTGTGCAGAATACATAACTTCTCCATCTCTGGACATATATGGAACAAAACATTCTATGTATGTACATGCAAGAAATACACATGTGACATATATAGTATACGGCTCAATTTTCATAATACGTATACTGAATAATTTGCACTGTCTAGAAGCTCTAGCAGGAGACAGACGCATTCTTTATTTTTGATTTTGTTTATTTATCTCTGTACACTTTGTGCTCATCAAACTGGCTCTATTACATTCTCCCACGCCAACTGCCACAGTGACAACAATAAACACAGTGAGAAGGCACCCTGCTCTGCTTGAGACTAGATCAGAGTTTCGCCTTGGGTCTGAGAAACGATACACTCTGCTCGCTCCGCCAAGACGAAGCTTCATCCCTGACAGGATCTCAGCGCAATCTCTGCTGCGATTCCATGCCGAGCCGTCAACTGAAACTAACTCTGACTTACGACGCCGTTGAGGATGCTTCTGTGTGAGACGAACTGAAAGGCATCCTCATTCATTCCAACAACAGAGACTGCGTAATAAGCATACATTCCAAAATATTTTTAAAACTAGAAAATTTGTTTTGTAGCTTTTTATTTTGATGTACTACTTCCAATAACAATTCGAATGATTTTTTGAAATTTATCTCATTTTGGTAATTTATTTTATTATAATTGATATTTTATTTAAATCTTTTTCACATTTTGAAATAAGATGTTATTAGATGAAATCCATTATAAAATAAAAATAAGCAAATGGAATGTACTCACCATTTAATGTTTCTTTCATGAGTAAAACATTTTTTTTTTTGGCTATGGAATTAAACTTTCATTGTACTAGAGTATGAGAAAATTAAAAACAACAAATAAACATTGTAAAAATAGTTACAATTAATACGTGTGAGTGATATTTGCTAATTTATTTTCATGAGGTTTCATACAAATGTATAATAGTTTTACAACAGTCGCAAAAGGAATATAACTTAACACGAAAATTTTATTTAATGGGATGCACGCTACCATACAAATGTTTTCCACACAAATTATAGAATATTTTTTCAAAATCCTATATGGTATTCAAAAGTTTTAATACATGAATTTATAACTATTGACAGGAATGAAAAAAAAATTGTAGACAGTTGTAAAGGATGTGATAACTTTCGGTTAGGTCAAAATGGCGACAAGCCGGGAATCGAACCCGGGACACCTGCTGTTATCGCAGGGGTGTTAACCACTTTACCACCCGTTCGCCTTCCACAACTGTACACCCAAACCTAATCCCCGGATAACCTGAGACACATCCCCAGTCAGGAGATAAGTGAACCAGGTGGCACACTATTCAGTGTGCACTTAATTACCGGTTTTACACGTACCTTCGTGTTAAGATTCGTTAACTTTTTTTTTGTGGGGCTTTACGGCTCGTCGACATCTAGGTCATTAGAGCCCTAAAAACTTGTACAGGTAGGGAAAATGCAGTTACGTACTAGGGAGAGCCAACAGGACTCTCCCCGCGTGTGGGACTCTCCGAACAACTCAACCATACTAAAACCCTAGTAAGTGGAAGTAATGCCAGACTCAGCTCGGAGACCCCTGTTCGCCAAACACGTACTTATTAGATGTAAGTCCCCTGGGGGGAAGAAGAAAATGAAAGATACCTAGGAAGAAGAAGAAAATGAAAGGTTCGTTAACATTCGTATCGATTTACATACGGGAAATTCAAACAATGAAAAATTCTTCTCAATGTATTAAAGAAGGGGGAAAATAACCATGAAGTTTTCACTCCGTACATTTACGTGAGTTTTATTTAGTGTTGGAAAACTACATCAATCGTAATTTTACTCTTCGTGTATATCCACGAAACTCCCTCATTACACTTTTACGGTATTTGTGGCTCAACAAGTGACCGCGGTAAAAATAATTTAGAAAATAACATAACCTTTAAAAACGAATGTTTAAACATGAGTTTGATCATGATATCATGTAATTATACATTTTATCGATAAAACATAATTGATATAGTTAATTTTGATCGTTCATAATGCATTAAGCTTCTACATGGAATTGATGTTACAGATTTCTTCAGAAGCTCTGGACTATCGAATCAATGCTAATTTGACGTTAATAATACTGCAGACAATATTCATGGAACTCATACAATAAAGGAAGAAATTTATTTAATTTTGGGTTAGTAATTTATACTCGGTTATCTCTAGTCTTTATTTTTGTTTTTGTCATGGTTTAAATGTCTTAATTATTATTATTAGAGGTCAATTACGTAACATCTCTTTGGATGCGAATATTTCATGATGAACAAAGAAATAGCACATAATGAATATGTTCTGTATTCAATAAAGCGTAGGTATTAGCAATCTATTGGTCGGGTTAAAAATTTATGGAGTAAATTAAATCTGTGGTTTAACGGAGACCTCTCGTACAGCGGTTATTACCGAAAAAACTCATTACGATCATCAGCTCGATCATTACAATTTATTACATCCTACTATCATAACCATCGAGTGTTATATTTTATAACATAAAAACGATGTAATTCCTTAAATTAATTTTCATTGCATTTAATTGTTTTAGCGTGGCACGAGGTGTATTGATTAGTGCGCGCGAAAATCACCTCTGGAATATTGGGTTCAAACCCTATATTGTTGATACAAGTTAATTTTTTCATGATGGACAAAGTTGACTGACGGCAGGTTTTCAGAGGGTACTCCCGTCCCATCTGCAATTAACTCAAACATAATCACTGATTTTCATCCACTATTCTCGTCTTTCACGTATCAGCAGTATCGGCTGGCAGGGTATCTTTCGCCCTCACAATACTCCTGCTTCAAAAATGTATATATTATTACATTCTTTATAGAAAGACTTTGTGTAAAACAGTTGTATATACCCGCTTAAAGAAGAAGGAATTAATTATTAATCTTTACAGATTCTTGAAATATTTGCTTATTAAAAAAATATACTTGTCATTCCTTCTCTCATTACCATTACTGACATTCTCAAACTGAACAATTTGTCAATTAAGTTTTTCCTTTTTCAACTTATAGTTACTCTTAACTCTCAGAATCTAGATAATAGGTGAAGTTCTACGTTGCTCTGGTTGATGAAGGTACAACGCTCTGATCCCCCGAATCCAGAAATCCGCTAGAAATGGAAGAGGGTGACGTTAGAGCATTGATCAATATTTATCATTTCTCTACACGAATAGTGAATGGTCTATTTGCAGAAGGCTAACTCGTTAGCTCCAAGGGATAACTCGCTAAGTCTGGGTTTCTGAGCCGGGTAGTAAGCGTAAATAAAACAACCATGTATGAAATTAATCTCATGAGGGATTTTCTGCAGAGTTGTAACAGATATAGGGAAATGTTCTTAAGTTATATACGAATAATTGGATGGCACTCATACATTAACTATCTTTTTATACTTTTTAATATTTCATTTAACACATAGAGCGCTTTATCTTTTGTAATAATGTGTATATTCTTTGGTTATATAATCATGAATAATTTTTCATTTACTTCCGCAGATTTTAAAATAATAGTCTGAAGCTCACTGTTGAATTTTCTTGGAGGGTAAAAAGTAGTGGTGCATGAACCGCACCCCAAAAACACTCTGGTAGCTTGGGAGTGGATGGTATCTTGATTTTAATAATTAAAAGATTTTAAATTGGAGGAACACAAGTATTACCATGATTTTATATCAAAACAAACAATAAATCAATGGACATACAAATATTAGTCTTACAAAGAAATGACACAAAAATACGCTAGTGGCTATGGGGTCTTCCCATTTTAACTCGAGTGAGAACACTCCCGCGCAAATACATTATTATTAAATTGTTTGTGTGCAAATTAAATAATTCGATACACATTAAAGAATTGATTCAATGTTACAATGAAATTAGAAAACTGACATTCAGAATTTATGTGTCGAATAAGTAATTATGTATAATTTATCATCATGAAATATCTGGGTGAGAATAGAGCTCTCTAGTGGCAGATTAATAATATTAGCTTCTGGTGGAAATGCACCAAGTAGAAGTATATAATTTAATGTACAAAAACAGACAATCTGAAATTAGCTTGTCTTCAGGGAATAAATTTATGTAATATTAATTAAAACACGCTTTTTCATACAAAATGAATTAAGTCATACACAAAAAAATAATAGATAGTTTCTTGATCCATCGCATGTATAAAACGTAATAATGGAAAAATTTCCACACTCATAATTTTATATGAATGTGAATATATACCAGACATTATAACATGTTTTTACTATAATTTAAGGGTGTATAGGTTAATTTCAGTATCGTTATAGATATGAAAATAAATTAGATGAACAAATAACCTCTCTTATTTGACATCTCTTCCCTCTTACGAAGCGAGAGCTAGGTCAGGCGCAAATGCTGTTGTTTCGAGGGATAACGGCACTCGTGTTGTAGACGTGCAGCGGGAAGGCCCTTGGCGCTATACGCCGCACCACCACTTGCTACGGCTCCATTAATTCCACGTTAATTGAACGCTGGCTGCTGTTTACCCTGCCTGCGCCCTCTGCCATCTCCCATGGGATTCTCCCCATCCCCTTCCCTCCCTTCACCTTTCACCTCATCTACCCCCTTTTCTCATCCTGCCCTTCACTCTACTCATACGGAAATGTTGGTTTAAGAAGGATTGTCGAATACCCACCCTTTCGCAAACCCACGTATTTTCTCTTCATGATTCGACCATTTGCTTTGCTATCTACATACTGCATACTACATACATACTAGATTGCTATCTACATACTCATAGAAGCGTGCTTTGACGTGTTTGAGTACATTACGAACGTGTGTATATCTGCTGAAGTGTGATAGAGTGTGCTCTCTTGGGTCAAAACAAATGTGTGTGCAAAAATACAATTCTATGGAAAATTTTGTTCCGTTTAGTTTGTGAACTCCCAAAACATCGTTCGAACTATTAAAGAGCATGCAAAGATCATAACATAATTCAGGAGTTAGCGTTTTACCCTGTAAAAATAAAATTCTTCTTTTTCTCTCTTCAACTTATATTTTTATTTTTTTCTCTGCTGGATAATGAACTGCATGTAAATTTGTTGTTCGTTGAAACACTGCAAGATGACTCATGATGGTGTTTCATATGTCTTCCTGGAGTAATATAAATTCCTTCCGAAACTTCGTCTATCACTTAATACTTACTTAAGGTTTATTGTTGTGCATGCTAGAATTCTGTATTCATCTCAGGTTTACGGGAAAAGTATCCGGAGATGTTCTAGTCTATTCTTGTAATGAATCCCATCGCATTAGGGTAGTTTTCAAGGATTCCTTCATACTGCACAAGTATTCTGGCACCACATTTTATTTTTGCTGGCAAGGGGAAATTATTACAACTTATTTTCTTAATGATAAGTACAAGCTAATCTCTTACATTTCTTTACCGACTCCCTAGAAGCTGGAAACTGATTCATTTTTAAATAAGGAATTGACAGTTCATTATTTCTTTATATTATTTATATTCATACAAACCAATTCATTGCCTTACACATTATTTCTATTTATCCAAACAATTTGATTTTCCAAAGTAATTTTGCCAAAGTTTTGAATTCATTCTTTGGCGTTATATATTTCAGAATGCTATTTCAGCCGAGAGTGTTGAAAGAATTCCCAAGTGCACCGAAAATATGTGAATAGTTGAAGAGTTGAAAAGAATTCGGAATTATTGTTCAAAACTTTGGAAAATATTAAAATAAAATATATACAATAATGTAAAATAGCACAATTAAAATAAAACAATACTTAAAGTTTTGGTTTATGTTCTCCAGAGTTTTGACCCCTGATAGTATTATATTTGATTCATATCAAGTTATTTATGTCCATTTACGTTTTCTTGCAAATAAAGACTTTTTCCTTCATGCACAATTCAGGGTTCCGTACTGCACAACTTGTTCTGAACTCAACCATTCTATCTCATGTAATGTATCTGTTTGCCCACTTCATCCATCATGGTTCTATATATTTCATAAATTTAATATTAATCAGTATGAAATGGAATCATCATGACTATTTCCCATCTAAATATTGGAAAAAGAAAAATGTCATTTTAATGATTTTTAATCTGTCAGCTCGCTGTGTGGTTAGCCGCTACGAGTTTTTAAAGAGATTATGTGTGTTTGTGAATACCAAATTTTGTTTCTTCATTTGTATGATGTATGAGCACGAAGTAGTATCGGAATATTTCTAGCGGAAAGTGAGCAATTCTTATTGTGTTTTATAGTTGAATTTTTCTTACAAAACCTCCTCGGATCTTGTTCCTTGTCATTTCAACTAGTGAGAAACATTTTCAAGTGTCAACACTTCTAGCTTGTGGCTAAATGTCGAAATCCAGCTGCAGAGATACTGACACATTTTTAAACGGAACTATTTTTCGCTCAGCTTCTCCAAAACCCGTGGAAAGTCGAATACAAAAATTTAGAATCTATTAAATTTGAACGAAACACAACATAGATACTGCAAAACGAATGATTGAACATTCCTTATATGAAGTATGGCTAAAACTTGCCCCATGCTTGGGTAAAACCCACTGCCGTTGCGTGAAAAACGTCCAGTTATCCTATCCCGTGTTGCAAATATTAAATTATATGGGGTGCTGTATCTCTGGTGTTATTCGTTCAAATGCAATAAATGTATTTATTGCAATAAAATAATTTATATGCATTAATAACTTTGTGTTTGCTTCTCACGGGTTTCGAAGTAGCTGTGAAAAAATATATCAAGTCAAACTGTCCCACAACAGACCCCAAAAGTACCTAAGGGGTTCGCGGACGGTAGAGCTTCGCAATTTCTTGGCCTCGACACTAGGAGGAGGAGATGTGGCCAGCACTTAGCTCCGACCCGTTTTGACCTCAGGATATACCCAGTTCTCATTTTACAGCAGACTGAGTAGACCTGGAAGTTAGTCTAGATGTTGAGGTGTGATGAAAAATCCCACCCCACCGGCGATGTAACCCCAGCTATCCAAGCAGCAACTCAGCGCTCTACCGACTATATAAGAAATATATATTTCCTTTACATGAAACAATGAATGTGACAATATCTCTACAGCTAAAAAAAGTTACAAATCATTTGAAGCTATAAATCAAATGATTTGCCCCACGGCACGATTTATCTTTGTTAAAACTGTGCTTTAATATTCGTGTAGGAGATATTTGGTGTTCGCCTATATTGACGCATTCTGTATAGTAACTGCATTGTTTTCTTCTTTCTGTTTTAATTTTAGTAGTGTGTTTTTATTCTGAGTTGTGGAGGGAAAAAAAGATATCTCAAGAATTGGAAATTAGCTTCTTTTCTAACATAGTGTGTAACCGTAGTTTCTGTAGAATCGAATGAAACGGATATAGCGTGAGTATGCGGATTGATTTTCTCTGGCTTTAATTTTTTTGTGTAATTGGGTTTAGGTCTGGGATCAAGGTGCTCGGCTTCTTGTGCATAAAACTTAATATCTGTAAACTCACGGATTTTGAAAAAGAAAAAAAGATTGACTGCTTCTGCCCAAACTGGGAGAGATCAAAAGACTTGGTATTGAAACATGTTGTCGAGTATAGCTTTGGTTATACGATTACATTCTGGAAATGTATGCTTCCATTCTTATAATAAATATAAAGTGTTAAAAAAGTGTACTCTTCACGTACGGCAATAATATTATAAATATCAATAAAATTATGTTGTTGGCTAATCTACCACTCATCAAAAATAAACATTCAGAAATTCAACTTGTCCAATTAAAAATATTGAGAATATTTGCGAACACACAACCGTTGATGAGTAATATTTAATTACTTTCCGAATTAAAAGTAAACAATGGTACATCAAATACTAAACAATTACACACATTCTTCGTCACAGTGTCGTTCCAGCGGTTGAATATTTCAACTACATAGCAACCAAACCTCGAACTGCGTGACAACCATAAACAAATAAGGAAGGGGAGACCGAGGAGAGATGACCTCGTTTTTGGTTTTGATATTTCTATACCCTTTCTGATTGTAAGGTTTGTTATCTGTGGTTGTGAAATTTTGTGGGAATTGCATCACAGAAAAAGTGAACTGTGTCCATAGAAATGTTCTTGGAAAGTGTTCCAACTATACCAAGGAACCTCAGGTATGATATACTTTGGCATCATCACGCGCGTGTGTTGGCAGTAGCGATATTTTCAAGAAAAATTTAGTACAAATATAGTAAACACACAGATTGGTCAAAACATTCGAAATTTGATGTTCTAAAGGAAGAGTCCAAGAAGTCCCCTTAGCGAATTTCTGATACTACTATATGGTTTTAAAAATTCAATTTATAAGAGTTTTCTTAGAAACAGTCGCAAAAAGCAAACTCATGAGGCTAGAGGTTCAGAGTTCAGTCTATGCGCTCTCCAGGATGGAATGTGCATCATTTATTGTTTGTTTTTTCGAATTGCGATTTAGATATTTTTATATTAAACGTTATTTTTTTCTTTTAACATTAATGCATAGAGTTTCAAAATTTGGCAAAAGTGTTCTCTAGGATTGGTCTGTGTGAAGTATTTTCGAAATTCGATATAGTTCTTAATTTTATTTTAATGAATTTTTTGTGTTAGCCGCGGAAAAAAGGGATTGAAATGCACATAGCTTCAATATTCGGCTCATAAATTCTCTAAGATGAGTCCACTAGGAATTTTTTTGAAATTCGGTTAACTTTTTTTTACATACAATTGTGAATTAGAAAGAATAGTTGAAAAGAAGCAACAATTTTACACTAGAAACCCAATAGGTTTTATACAGTCATGAAAACGTGTGCAAAAATGTGCCACGTTTATATACTAAAGTAATGGCAAGAAGTTATGAAACGAAATCAATCTGCTTTCTTTTATCACTACAGTGATGTCAACGGAAGCACGTACGGGCATCAGAACACGGCGTGCTCGAGCTCTCTGCTGTGTGATGAACGCCGATGTAGCTCACCATGTTTACTATTTTTGAAACTTTTGATGACGAAGAATAATAATAAATGGCATTAACAAGTGTGCCAGAAAAAATCGTAAAAAATGTACATATAATTTTTTATATTTTTCTGTATTATGATATTTCCCTTGTAATGTTTTTGTATTTCTATACACAGATTTTGTATATAATAAAATTAAAAATATTTTTTGCCTTCATAATTTTTTTTAGAGCTCTCAAAAATTTGTTTTATTGCGAAGAAGCCGGTGGGACGCGTTGTCGCAGAGATGATGAAAGGAATTTGTTAACCCCTTCCTGTTATCCGATACCAGAAGCTGTTAGTACGATTTAGATCTCAGTGTAAACTGGTCATACCTCGACGTTCGGCCATTCACAAAATGTGTGAGCTTCTACCATTGTTGCAACGTAGAATTCATTGCCATCCGCGTCCACAAGTTTTACTTGCAACTGGCTGGNGAGACAGTTCATCACCAAGGTAAAGTTGCTCTGCAACTTTTGAATGAAATAGTTTGTCCTTAGTAGGATTTAGTGAAAATGTTATATTACATTCCTTGAAAAAAAATGACCAAAACAAATAGTGGGGTAATTTGGCAGAGAAGCTGGGCTAGTTGGCATTGTTCACCTACTCTGTCATCTTATTCAAACTGAAATTTGCGAATAGTCCCCGAAAGAATATTCCATAACATGGCTACTATACTCTTCCATATAGAAACGAACGATTATCACTCGCGTATGGAACCATGTAACCAATTTATTACAAATAACTACTGGAAACATTTCAATTTATTTCACAGTTTCGCCAAATAACCAAAACATTATGTGCAAAAATTTATTCACCAATTCTGAAAATATAAGTTTTCTCCTCCTCAAGGTGCTTTTTGAAAGTAGTCATTGAAGACATGCAATGTACATGATATACATATATTGAGAATTACGTCTGGTGAATCTGTTACAGGCAATAAATCAAATTAATAAATCTATAAGCATTTCTAATTTTATTAATGTAGCATGTAACCTATTCCCATCTTTGAGAATTATTTACAAATATTTTCATGCTACACAAAGTATAATTTTATTTGGCGTACAGGTGCATGACGGAAGTCCGAAAACAATTTCTGTGCGAGTGATATAGATTTATTTCGGGAATGTTCCTTCTAGTTAGAGGAATTTATTATTTTTGTGGCACTATCGAGACTGCCACGCCACGTAGTATGTTAAATGTCATGAAACTTGTTGACAAGAAATATGCGAGGTATTTGGAATATTGATAATGTATCTAACAAGGAAAGAGAAAAACATTGAAGTTAAATGGAAGAATTGTGAAAATAATAGCCAAATCAACTCCCTTCAGGAATTGTGAAAGCGTATCTGTTCATCGAATGTTCCACTCAGAAACAAAACATGGAGAATTTGTACTTATAAAAAACATCCTCACTCTCCTTACTTCATAAATATTCTTCAATCACTGAACCGCACCACTTTTAATGCAGTGATCGTAGTCAATTTTGGGAGATTCGTTTCGGTTCACGTGAAACAAAAAACAAGTCAGGAGGGGTTGGATCTGGTTGTCGTGCATCCAGTGCTGATGCTGCTGCAGCGGTGGCGGCGACGTACAAAAAGCGCGACACTGTGTCGGGAGGGCGTGCATTATGCAACGACCGGTTGTTTTGCGTGCAGCGTGTGAGAGCTATGAGAGGATGAGGGATGTAGAGGGAGTGAGAGTGTGGGAGAGGGTGGAACAGACAGGCAGCGAACGGCTCAGTTGCGCAGCCAGTGGAACACGTGCTCCGTGCGTTAACCACCGGGAGCGATTGCTGTCCCCTTCCCACCACTTTGCCTCTGCCAAGTCGATACTCGTATCGGAAAGCGGAGGGGTCATCACGAGGGTTCGTCTCGCATTCATTTGATTGAGCGGATCACAGGTAACGAAGCGGGGCGTGGATTCTGTTTGAATGAGATAATAGAACTTCCTCTCTGGGCTAGAGATTTATAATTTTGATACATGAATTTGGAAGTTTTCCTTCTCCTACTTTTATTTTTTGTTTATTTATTTAATTTATCGTTTAAATTAAAAATGTGAAGAAATTAAAGATTATTTCAATTTAATTCGACTACATCCAAAATTATTTTACTCTTTTACAACAAAATATGTTTATGCTTTTTAAGTTTGTATATCAAAAATTAGCGGAGCAGACTTCTGATAAACATATGAAAAGAGACTTTGTGTTGTGTTCACTTTGGTATAACTGAACTGTCGTGTTCTAAATAGTTAAGTTAATTTAAAGTGTAAAAATCCAAAAACAAGGAGAAATCAATTCGTAATAAAACAATTGCAATTTTTTCTAGAGGTTGTCATGGGAACAAGTATTTATTTCATTGTGTTAATAAGAACGTTATGGAAAAGAGAGCGAGAGGGAAGAATAAAAGAAATTCTTTAAAAAATCATCTCAGAACACTATATTTCAAGACTATCTGAAAACGGAGGCATTAATCTGTTCAGAAGCGTTGATGAAGCGTGTCCAATGGATAACATCTCAGTAATAATAATGCAGTTTGATGGCTTTGTGGAATATCTGGCACTCCCTTAGCCTTTGTCCTTAACCAATAATTACATTTGATCCTCTACATCTACTTGTCTTACACATGTGGTGTCCACTATTTCATCTTCAGCTATTATCACTCCTTCATGTCCCCAGAGCTCCAGTATATGCAATAATCAATCAACTTGTCTCATGCTTGTACACCAACGCCAGCTGCCTGCAGCGAGCAAGGACGAGAGAACATGTCTTCAGTTCGCTGTTCCAGAATAATTGATCACAATGTGCATAATTTGCCTTTGCCTCAAATTCAAAGGAAAAAAAGAACAATCTTAATTCACTATTTGACTTTAATGCGTAATTAAATGACGAAATTGAAAAATACTTTCCGCGTACGTTATAATTTTGTGGGTAAGAAATAATGGTGATAATTATTATGGTACATTTTAAAATGTAATATTATAACAATGTAATTTATGTAGTCATTCCCTTTCAATCTTTTCTAACAACTCACGTAATTAGTAAATAGTACCTAACGTGATTAACTTCAATGGTACAAGAGTAATTTAAAACGTAAGAGTAAGAACTTTGGTGTCCACGTTTTTTAAAAATATTACTTTTTAGGTTAAGAAATTCATTGTGACGGTAGTGCTAGATAACTAGATCAATCTTATACATCGATTGTCGATTCGCATAAGTAATGTTGATTCATATAATTAATAACTGTTATATAAAATCATAACTAATGTTGATTCGAATAATTAATAACTTTTATCATACATCAATAATCATACAACTGTTGATTCGTATAACTAATCTTTTATTCATTTTTGAGTGTATCCCGTTCATATTTTACCTTTACAAGTTACGTAATCTTTTTCCTTTTTATCGCTTAGATTATCGTATTATAGCGTCGCAATTTGTTAATAGCATGTATCGAGGAGCGGTAAGTTATACCTCGCAAATTTCAAGAAATGAAGCACAATGACAAAATCAAAATGTATGTCAAAGAACTGAAGTAAATTCTTATTTAAAAGAAAAATATATTACCTTTGTGTTGATGAAACTATATTTCTGTTTCACTATACATGTACAAATATTAGCAAGGTGCAAAAATATAATTACTGTGTTTTATCTAATCTAACATTTTTAAATCACTCGTAAATTAGACTTTTATATTTAAGTCTATTCGATAATTCGATAAAAAACGAATATTTGTTCTATATAAATAAAAAGAATGAACTAAGGCGCAGTGTTTTACAAATATCAGTTTATTTATTGTGAGAATATCTTTATTTTAGTATCCGTGTCGTATGTATTGAACAAAATATGCGAAAAAGTTGTTTTACATTTTTACTGTGTTTAAATGCAAGCAGAAGGCGTTTGAAATAATGAATTCTTTTTACAGACATGCTTTGCTCACTGTTTAGACTCAGATATTGTTAATGTTTAATGACAAAGTGAATTGAATAATTGCGAAGTAAACCGAGTAAATTATGAGAAATTGTAATTCCATAAAAAGTAAGTAGTATTTAATACTGAATGTTTTTTGACAATTTTTAATTTATTAGTTGATGTTTGTATGCGGCTTAGTGGTAAACCACTATTAAATGAGATTACTAAAAGTGAGAGTTTTGGTTGTTTGATTTAGACATCTGATAACATTTTAATTGATTTTTTATATCTGTAATCTGTCATTTGATTACTGTTTTGTTTTTCTGAATTTTTTTGGTGACAAGCAGAATTTGTTCTAAATTTTAGCTTGATGGAACTTAATTATCATTTCTGATAGTATGGGAATTGTAAGGATATTTAAGGAAAAGTTTTATCATTTTCTTTTGTATCTTATAATATTGCATTGCATCTCCACAGCAATTATTCATGACTTTCTCTGTAAGATGGTTTTAATGTTTCCTAATGAGGTATTCTATTTCTTCACAAATATATTTTCTTGAATATAGCTTACAGTGACATTTCAGATTCGTCTTCAGTGAGAAAATCACTATTCTCTCACAAGCCAAACTTTGAATTTTTCCATGAGTACATATCAAATACATTTTTATTAAATATTCAATCCTGCACAATGCAGTATAAAGGGTCTCAATAATTTTATTTAAATAATTTTTGTTTAAAGAAATTTTGACATGCAACTTTGTTTTGCATTCAAATTCCGATACACCATGAACACTTCATTGTTTTCGAGACGATTTCATTAGTTATCAGGCAACATTGTTCGTCTTCTGAAAGTGATTCCAGTCAGTCAGAGTTCAAGAGAGTCTATAAATAGAAGAATATAAGATAGCTCATACCGTGAATCAAAAATGTCTGAGTAACCAACTCATGGAATGATTTTTTATTTATATGGTTTTCGTAGTTCTTTAGATTTTTATTACACAACCGCGAGCAAAGCTACGGATACAACAAGCGATAAATATTTCGAAAGTCACAATTCCTAATCTGAAACTTTCTGCTTCATAAAATCATCAAGAAACGCGAAGCTCTTTATTCTTCCCACGATTCATCTTGGTGAAGGCTTAATGCAAATGCGCTTCAAAGGGAACCCGCTACTTCCGCTTCCTCTCAATCTCCAAACCCTAATATAGCCCAGTAGCAGCAGTAGCACAGTAGCTTCATTATACTGCCCGACGACGGCGCCGCGCAACTTCTCCGAAACCACACTTAGCCTTCGCGAAGCAGTATGAACCCGAATGTCAAACGCATGGCCACAAGAACATGGCCAGCAGCGTCTGTTTGAAATGGAGTGCGAAGACTGGCGAGCTTCAAACGCCTCCCTGGAGCCTCTCAGTCACTCGCGGTGCGCCACTCAACCGCGAGTGGCTTCGCGCACGTAATGAAGGCCCGCGCCGCAGCATAAAAGAGCCCTCGCTCAGGGGCCCTGATTAAAGGAGTACCCCCTTCCTCAACATCGCCAACCCCCCTTGCTTCGTCCTTCGTACCCTCGACACCGTATTTCACAACGCTGCCATCACATCGGACGGATGGCGGAAGTAGGGGGGCGTGGCAGGACTTGACTTCGTCCAGGGCGCTGGATGGATAAGGTTTAATTATGTTGTCACGAATCTTCCAAGTTTGATAACTTGTTAACTGTCTGGATCGTGACTCGTGGGGGTTTTAAACAAACTTTCTTTTCACTCGCAAGTATTCTCAAACGAAATAATTATGAAAATATTGCTGGGATTTGCACTTAATAGGAAACAAAGAAATATCTGTCATATAACGTTTCACTGTAGATTGCATATTGTTCTTGTTATTACAGAGACCCGTGACAATTTTCGCTCCAAGCTCAATTGATGAATTGAAGTCTCGTAACAATTTTCCTTCCAAGATCATGGATGAATTGAAATCTTAGGGGGATACGTCGGAATGTTACACTAGAACAACGGGAAAGGAATTGAAAAAGTTAGTCATGGCGATGAGTAGTCACTTGGTCCTCGGCCCATCTTATTTAATTCCATGAATATGTGCTTATGAAGTATAAAGTTCGCCGAATTAAAGATTCTAATTTGTTTAGTAAAGTTATTATTTTATTTTTGAATTATTTTTGTTTCTTTATAAATATTACTGAAATATTTCATGTCAAAACTCCACAGTCCTTTCATTTCTATCACGTCATATCCTCTCTTCGACCGCTAATGGCGTACTTCCTAGCGGTCGTTAATTAAAGTCACCTTATAGCGTACTTTAAAGACCGTATCACGCTATAATATAAGAGCATTAAATCAACACCTGCGCCGCGGCACGGCATTACTGAAACTACTTCCATGTTTACCTATATCCTCGTAATGCAACCGCTAAGATACCTCTCTAACCGAGACCAATATACCACACCAGGTGGATGAAGGACCAAAAATCTGGATATTATGATAATTAAGTGAGGAATTTCAAGAAGAAGAAGCTGCAAGAAAAATTTATTATGTGATTTTCAGATTTCAAATTAATTGAAATCACCTATAAATAAATTTTCAAAAACCCTGCTTGTCTGTCCGTCCGTTCGTCCGCGATCCAATAACTCGCGCAACTGAAGGTAAACGCCATTGTTTCATTTGCACACATTGTATTGCATAACGAAATAAATTCGTTAGTTCATCACAGCAAAATTCATGTATTAAATATTCTTTCTCTATGAAATACGATTATATTCTGCCAACAAAATAAATATTGTAATAAAAGAGAACGTATTTGGAGGAAAATAAATGGTGGAAAGTTTTTTCTGCTTTACAACAGTTATCATATTGATAAATATTTTGTAGTGAAACACATATGAAATTTTTTTATTTTAATTAATATTAGCTGGGAGTTTACATTTTTCTCTGCGTGAAATTTTGAATTCTTGTTCAAATATTATTTCTTAAGCCGCAATTGTTATTCACTTAAATTGTTGTTAATATTGGAAGTTTGCCTATTACGTTCATCTCAATCACCCTCTCTGATATAATAAAGGATAAATTGTTTGAGTTTTGAAACTATTAACGAATGGAATGTGATATTCAATGGTGTGAGTGATAAATTGTATTTTCTTGAATTACATATCAAGGGGGTGCGCATACTTGAATTCTCCTGATGACATTTTAAGTTGGCATCTCCTTCGTACCATTCAAGGCCCATGACGAAGCTACCTAGCTAGCAACCAATGTATTCCACGGTCATTATTATACTTTGTCCACATTCATTATTATACTTTATATTACATTCACCTGGTCAAGTCTCTTGCAGCATAGGACACCTTTACCTGTGGCCCTGTACAAACATTATGGGAAATAGTTTGATATGAAAACTTCAGGAGACTGATACAAATTTTTCCCGGCGGTTTTCTTAGAGTTTGAGATAGTCACTGAGTTTCACTATCATACGACATCGAAAATCGGAAGAATTAAAAAGGACACTTTAATTACATTATTACACACTGTTGTTAACATGTCTGTTGTTAACAGACATTAAACATATTACAGAGGTTCCAACTTATATATATTTTACCTACATTTAGTTCACATGAGTGCTTTTTAAGCAACAGAACCAGTAATCACAGAAATAAAATCGAGTTACAATTCTGAGTAATATCATTTTCTTCCAATAGAATTGAATTATTTAAGTTATGGTTAAATTGAATAAATATGGAATTACAATATATTTTTATGTTAATTTTGATGCGTTAAACAACAATTATTGTAGTATGACGTCAATTTAAAATAATTATTAAATTGTTAAATTCATTACTCATAATTGTTGAATTGTGTTAATATGAATGTTTAGAGCAATTTTCAGATTATGCACTACAAACAAGTTTAAAGCCTATGATATGAGAGCTCTCAGAGAAATTAACAATGAATAAATGAAACTCAAATACAGTGTTCTCAGCATCATATGTTCTTGACCACAATGTCAGAGAGTTAACTTAATTTTGTCACATTAGCAATTTATGCTCGAACACGACTCTAATGGCAATTGTCCTGGGTAAGGAAGCGAGGTGCATTCAGCAAGATTATGAATGAAGTTGTGGCCCACGGTTAGCACAAGCACAAAGGTCAAGAGTGCGCAGCCTGGTGAGTTAAAAGCTCGCTGTTCTGTCTGGTCCCTAAATTAAATTATTTTGAGTACAAAGCTAGTGGGCAAATTAATTACAGACAAGTACCGTGCATTTACTTGTTTCGCGGGGATGGGGATCTGCGGTGGCCCTGTGTGCAGCGCGGTTCATTATTCAAATTAACGGTTGTTATCTGGTTGATAAAGTGTTATGACTCATCAGACAGAGAAACGCATTTACAAATCAAAGCCCCTTTATGTATGGCTAGTGCATCCGAACGCAATGGTGAACAGTCATTGCTAGCTCTGATGTGAACTGTCAACATGCATGGGTTCACTTCCTTCTCGATTGCACTGTTCCGCTCGAGAGGACAAGACCAAGATATTTGGATGAATGGGAATTAGCAGGGTCGACTGATTAACCGATGTTAATTAAGGACTGTTACACTACATAACTTCTTCATGAGACAATATTCAGACGCGAAGGTACAATTAAATATTGAATTATTTTCCTTTTTTATTAAGAAGCTTAATTCTGATACTCATGTATCGGAAGAAAATATACACCAATTCTATAACCCAAATTATGACATCCATTTTTTCTCTTTCGTGTTGTAAACATGTGAAATCTTGCCAATTCCGAGATAATAAATTTAAATATATGACATAATGTTTTAAAAACTTTGTGGTATGTATATGGATCACGGAGTTAGTTATCTTGAACTATGTATCTAAATTGTGTTATAACAAGCATAACACTCTCTGACCCTTTTTGTTATATCTCATGGAATAATGTTTCTATAGCACCTGGGACTCTTATTATTTCATGTCTCCTCATTCTTCACATGCCTCATATATAAAAACAAAAGAGCAACAACCTCACACATTAGGAAACCGCAACACCTTACTTCTCTGCTACTTCTACTTCTCTGCATAACTGCAACTGTGAAGGAGATGAGTCATAGTTACCATTTGTATACTCCTGGAATAATAGAATATTTTCGTAAGCCCTTTTAAGTCCCGCGCGCTTGGAAATTTGGATCTGTTAGATTTGCAATGCTACGCAAATCTGACACGAGGAATAAGCTCCTCACTTTCGTTCGACCAATCGTAGGCAAACTTGAAACTGCTTCCATATTTGGCAGACCAATAGAAGATTAGTCCTGGCGAACATACCCCTGTTAAATCGTAACGAGGGAAAATGTTTTATTACGCCTTTATTAAATAATTATTTTGTAAATTTTTATTATACACATCTTGAACATACAGAACAAAATATTCTTTATTTTCTTAACTACAATAAAGTTTATTATTCTGTATTTAAATGACATCTCAAGTATCGTTGTGTCACAACGCCGTCCTGGGGAATATAAAACAAATTAAACTTCTAAGAAAAAAATTTCTTCTTACTTTAAAATCGATATTGTTTAATCATAGAATTTGAATATCATCGCAAAATATCGAATGAATTTCCTGAGATGCTCATTTACGAATTACGTGTAAATATTCTTATGACTTCGGAATTTTATTCAGTGGCACAAAGAACGCAAAGCTCATTGACGTCAATTAATTTGTGTTTATTTTCGCTTCAAATGATATTCAGCTCTTTTTAATCTATTTTTAGACGTCAATCGGAAATCAAGCATTATAGAAAGCAATTTGATACAAAGTGAATGAATAACACGAAATGTTAAATCAAATGATATCTTCAATAATTTTAAACTAATAAATACATTACGTCTGTAAGAAATGTATTGATGCAAGATACAACGTTTAGCTGTAATCGTGCAACATATATAACAATATGCTCAGAGAGTAACATTACTAAAAAGTTTGTTTTTATTTCTCAGAAAATGTAACAAAGGGAATATATCACTTCCAAATACAATTGAGTTGTATTCTTTCTTTAGTTATTATCGATATTTCGTAGAATTCATTGATTTCAATAGCAGTGGGCAGACAAGGTTATTCAGAAGCTCCAATTAAAAAATTACTAAGGAAATGGTACTCCCCTGTTTAAAAAAATCTATTTATTAAGATAGTCTTAGAGAAAATCCATATTTATGAAGAAATTTTACTTACCTCTTATTTTTGCTACAAGCTTTTGAGTGGATATTTCGTTTTATGACTAAGCGAGGCATTCTGATGTCGTTTGACCGGTGTGAAAGGCATCTGGTTTGGTTAGATCCATGTTCTATGAAAAGTAGACCCCTGATGTTTAGATACCTAACATTATTTAATTAGCCTTTTTTATTTTAGGAGTAGATGGTTTTGATTTCTGGTACGGTCAAAAAATTTTAAACGTCTTTTTCAACTATTAAGAAATCATATTTTTTATTTACGAATTTCAATGTATTTGTTTTTTACAGCATGCAAGATTACAAAGATTTTCTCGACTTATTTTAAAGTTAGGTTGTATCTTTTAACCGTTTAAATGTTTTGTAACACTAAAACGGATCTCTCCACTGACTTTTCTGTTAAATAACGAAATTAAACTTCTTTTATTTTCTCTTGTCTTCTTTTGCTCCAATTTTTTCACATTACCCACGTCCCATAATAGCTTATCCAAAATATATTCTGTACGCTTCAGTACTAGTTTTTAATTTGACTCAAAAACCTTTCTTTCATGAAATCCCAATGTTTGCAGTAGGTTTCGCTCCCAATGTATTGCCAAGTGGGAAAACATGCGTTCAGGGAGTTGTGGGTGTTTCTATAACCTATTCGATTCAGTATCACATTTCCCGACAAGTCAACACCACTCCTTCCCCATCTCTTCACCCAAATCATATGGTTAGTTGGAAGAACATTCCTTATGACCACAAACAGACCACATCAATAATAATCCAGAAAGTGCATTGTATTGACGATCTCCATGTATCGTAACTACGCTGTATATGCGTACGCTTAAGAAGGCATAGAGAAAATAAAATAAAGCGAATTTTCTATATCTATTGGAATAGAACGTTACGATCAGTGTGCTTAGTATGCAGCTTGTATAAAATGTTTGCAATGGCAGCTTGAAAGAATTTTAAAACAGTGTAAACGATGATTGATATTTTTAACGAAGAGTTAATACTCGTACTTCATTAATAATGAATGTGTTCTCGCGCCTGTGCAGACAGATCACTTAATAAAAGTATGTAAATAATAATATGATTTTTATGTACATTTCTTACTATTATAGCTTACATATAAAAGAGAAGAATTGTTGAATGACATCAATTGATTGCAGTAAATATTATATTACGAGTACGATACAAAGATGGACATTTACTACAAAAATTATATTCTTTTATTGAATTACTTGCTGATTACTCGGCGTTTCCCTGGATTTTTCCTTGACCAATAATTTTACTTACTGATTTTTAAAATATACATCCCAATTTTACAAATTTATTATGATACTTTAAAAGAAAACTTGGTTGTACACACCATTTTGATTTTCACCTCCAGCAGCAAGAATAAATAAATCCTTGAATGAAACATCCTTTAGCCCTTTCCACTCCATCCAAGGGTGTTCCAGAGCTGTTTACTCCCCGTACCCCTCACCCCAATGGTGGTCTAAGTCCGTCGTAACATAGGAAGTGTGTCTATTCATCTCAGCATCTCAGAACGAACCCACTCGCCGCGAGCAGCGCCAAATTTTCGCTTCCGAGAAGACACAACGATGGCAATGCGGTTGCCCCATTTCATTGAAACGTTTGTAAAATCTAAACTATATATCCAAATTTTACGATTTACATACGTTTTATATCTTTGTTAAAAGCACAAAATGAAAAACTCATTAAATTTAATGATGATTGATTTTCTTCCTCATAAATTAATCTCCCAAATTGAAGTATTTTAACACTTCAATTTTCAATAACTCTTTTTCGACAGTTTTGGTTATTCTTTGTAGATAGTCATATGCTGTCAGGATTTTTTTGTAGAACTCTTTGAAGCGAACAATATTGCCACTCATAATTGTCACTAATCTCTAACCGTGAATCACTAAGTGAATATAATGGATTGTTTTTCCAATTTCATTGACATTTATCGTCAAAAATAATTTTTTATCTTCTTTTTTTATTTCCTTTCTCTGTTCTATATTCAAGAAATAAAATTATTCTGTTTTTCCTGAACATCTACACTTTCTCCTTGCCAAATTGAATGATTTAGTCGTTAACAGGTAGCAAACAGGCTGTCTCTCTTTTGCATTTATATATTAGTGTGGATTGGAGGTCACACTCGTGGTGTATATCAAAACAATAGTTATTTATGAACAATTCTTATTAACTGTAATTTTCAATGTTTCTCAAAAATAATGATTTGAAAAGTTCTATTTCTTTACGGTTCACCTATAAATAGTTCAAAAGTACGGGTATCTTAAATATTAAAACATTGGGAGTTATCAACATCCTAATGCTCTTGAAAACCCGCATTAAGAGTGTAATGTATATACATTAAGAATATACACACATCCCAATAATCTTGAAACCCGCAATAAGAGCGTAATATATTATGTAATCATGATTTTCATGATTACATGTTATATTTTAGAATATAAAGCAAATAATTTGGTGAAAATTCATGTTGAGTGTAGCGTAACAAATTGTTTTCGAATTACTTGATATAGTTGAAGTATAATATGATGCGTATTTGTAATTAACTAATCATGCACAATTTAAGAATGTATTCTAATTAAAGTGGAATATTTTGGACGGAAATATTTCAATTTAATTATAATTGGTGTCTTATCAAATACGTGTACTACATATTTCCATATTTATTTGCTAGATCTGCCATGACAATCTTCATGTAGTAAATTGTCTTAGGGTGATATTTAGGAAAAGAGGTCTTCTCTTCCACATAACCATGATTCGGGTGAGTAAATTGGAAAGGAGACAAGTTGGGTAGCCGGGATAGGAATGGTACCTTACCGACATTTATCTAGAGTGTTCGACCTAGCAGGAAATCGAACCCGCACTCTTTCGCTCAGTGGTATGGTGGGTCTCTTTATGCTCTTGAGTTGAATCAAAATGAAATGTGTGCATTGTAGCGAATACTAACATTTATTTCCATTTAATTCCAGAATTTAAGTACAAAATGCTGTCAATATGCACACTTGAATATTACGTTTTTCAATTATATGTCTGTATTTTTGCCACGAAATAAAATCTCCGGTCTCTAACCGCCCCCAGACGCACTAGAACGAAAACATAAAAGACATGGTGTGATATTTAGCCATAAGTTGCCATTTCATAGTTTGCTGAGTTTTGCATTTATTTTTCACTGGAAACTCTTTGAATTCACAATACTGTTGCAATATCAAAAGCAGTCACCATCCAATTCAGACAAGTTATGGCTTTTGCTGCTTTTCGAGTATCTATTCTTGCTTTTTATGCTCGTTGCATTTTAAAATATTGTCATTTATTCTTTATACTCTTTGACACCGGGCTGATTCTCGTGAGAATTAATGGATATCCACGTACGGCAATTGTAGCGCGCAAATCTTTTCAACATTATAAATTGAAATATCGTGTTTGAGCTGGAAGGCCGTTCTCGCTTCAATAGATGGGAGAGAGCTTTGTTGTATTGGATTTCTTTTGGGCGAGGAAATACGCGGCTTTCTGTTTTTCCTCAGTGGCGACGTGACCTCCGAGCCAATATGATGAATGATTTATTATTATTAATAGGTCACGTTTTGAATCATTTATTTCACTCCCTATAGAATTTCTCGTTCCGATACAGATCTGAAATGATCCGTGAAAATGCAATACCCTCAATTCAAGAATAGAATAAACTTGAATTCTCTTTCGTAAACTCATTATTTAGACTGATTTAAATACTCGTTTATGCCATAAGGAATTTGGTAAAACTAAAAAAATATCATTTATATTACTAAGAAATATGTTTTAGTATGTTCATGCAAAAAAAGAAAGATTTTTTAAAATCTGTGTTCATTTGAGATATGAGAATGTTTGGTTAGGTTAAATGAGTATTATTTCCTTTTTTCTTATGAGTTTGCTACTTAATTTAAAATATCGAATATTTGATTTGAAAAACAAATTATAACTACTAAATATAAAAATTAGTGTTTGCAGTATCTACCATATCTACTCGAGACAATGTTTATCATCACATACATGTGATATCACGTAAATATAATCGTATGTCTTATTCATGTTCCTCATCCTATGCACTTCATTTCAACCTTCTCGATGTGCTGTCATCTGCTTCTAAGAGGCATCCTCTGCAGTGGTCATTGCGTTAAGTCACCTCATAACATGTTTTATACGACACTAGGGCGCGAAAATTTACAGCCATTAAATCAACACCTGTGCTGTCAGGCAGCACTATTAAACTTGTGTGCGCGCACTTCACTCATCATGATATGGCGGAAACATTGAGCTGACACAGAGAACCACTGGTGGAGGATACACCTGATATTGGTATATCGCGAGAATGGTGGCATTGAGTTAATTTCTCAGCAGTCCAACTTCATGTCTCTTTGAGTATAATACGACAAACGATTTTGGGATTGTTCCAGTCTCTCTGGAATCGTTCTATGACATGAAAGTGGTATGTAGTCTTACAGACCCGTTTTTTTGTTATTTTTATTTACGAAAAGAGAAGAATTATGTTTTATAGCTTTATTATTTTATTGTTGTGGAGACTATATTTTTGTGTTTTTGAACTATACACTGACTTTTGAAAACTCTACAAATTTGATCAAGAACTCAAGTATTTAAAACATGGCGCACGAAATACTTTTAAACATGAGTAATATTTTGGAAACCCTAAAACGTAACACACATTAAAACAAACAAAATTATTAAAGATAGTTTAAAAAGATATTTTTAGGTAGATGGAATGAAATAGTTTTTAGTATTTATAGTAAATAGTATTTAGTATTTCAAATGACCTCGTAAGTAAACTAATTTTGTATAAACATACTCAACATTTTGACAGCTGATCATCAGGTGCATATAGAATAGAAATCTGTTATCATGGCAGAACAAAATAAATAGCAAGAAAACTAAATTAACTATATATGAAATATACATAATTATACTTAAGAATTGTTAACTTACAAGGTAGTTTAAAATATTATAGTACAAATATGATCGTAGATAAGAATATTGTCAATAACACGTTTCATTCAAGTCACGCGAATTGCAACGCTTTATCTATCAGAAGCGAACAAACAGTACCAAATTCGATGAAGACGTGACAAAGTACAGGACGATGAAAGGGAAAGCAGAGAATTAGCCTTTCAGAAGATTCTCACACTGCATAAATAATAAAAGGACGGTGTCATTGAAAAGAGATCTCTCCTACCGGGTAACAGGAACTCAAATTTCAATATTTTCGTCTTTTTGGGAAAATAATATATAAAGGAGTAAAACATTCAGCTAATTAGTAACAGAAATATCTCTCAAGGAAACGACAAAGGGTAATATCTCCCACGAAATTTCACACCTACAAACGCCTTCCACAAACTGTAGGTCTACATCATTTCCATCTACACCTCTATGGACTACACCTTCCATTCCCCTTCCACTACTGACTATTTCCATCCAGACCTGCATACAGTTGTGGAAGGTGAACTGTTGATGTATTGGTTGACACCCCTGTGATCAATATAGGAGTTCCGGGTCCGTTTCCGAATCGTCGCCATTTTCATCTAACTGAAAGTTATCACATATCTTCTCTACGTGTACACGGAAGAAACACACTAAAAAGATCAGTTCGAACGCTGCATTTATATGTGAAAGTTAAAAAAATTCTCGGACGTAATAAATATAAGAATGTGTGAAATGAACGGAGGATTTTAAAAATTATAAAAATGGTCGAATTTGCAATATTTTTGTAAAAATAAACCAATTGGAGAAATTTGAATTTTTTTAGATTTTATTCTATATTTTTATATAATAATATATAATTATAACATAAATCAATTTTGTGCTATCCAAATAAGAAATCAACTTAACGTATCCTTTGTTCCTCATTGTGAAACATCCACTACTACGAGATAAGCTTTTTAAGGGTCCTAGCATGGTTGGGAAAAAGGGGTGGGAAGTACTTCAAAAACAAAATTATTTTTAAACTTATCTGAAATTATTTGATTGAGCTCAAAAGTTGCTGAAGCTTTTGTGAAACAAAATTATATATGCCATAAATTTATATAAAGATACTCTATAAGTTGGTCATATAGATTATTATTTCATTAGGGCATATTTAACTCATATACAATATTTTATAAATGTTATTAAAATTTGGTGAAATGTATGTAACATTTGCATTTGTTAAATAGATCATGGAAAAGTAAATTAGAAAATATCTGAAAATGGGTAATTGATCTTTTGGTATCTTATTATTGTATAATTATTATACAATATATAATTTCTTTTACTTTTGCAATTTGGAAAAATTAATAAAAACTTGTAACACTGAGAATCATATTCTGTTATGAAAACTTATTTGTAAAATACATGAACTGCATGCTAGGCATAAATTCAATTTAAAAAGTGGTTGCCGTACTTTACTAAGCATATACTTACTATTAAAATAAAGTCAAATTTCAAAGAAACTACACAAGAAAATAATTAGTATCTTCTTCGGAGAAATGCTTATTGCACTAGATTCGTTTCCTTTCTTTTTTTTTACGTATGTGTGTGTTTCATTACCATCGGTGACGAATAGTGAGAGTGACGAAAAGTAGAAGCACAAGCAGTGAGCATGTGTGAAGCAGGAAGCCTTATGAACAAGTGGCGCAGTGCACTCTGTGCGGGTGGTAGGGTCACGCGAAACAGACGGAGCGCGCTCAAGTGGGCAACTCGTGAGCTCCAAGCCTGAGTTTATCCACCGGCGAGACCACCCCAGGCTCTATACTCGCTTGTGGTTCGTCATGGCATGCTTTTATTTCATTCGCTCACGCTCTGTCTCTCACAAGTTTTGCTGTTGATTTTTCTAACAGTCTCTCTTTTAGTTTTTTCCTGGTGCGACTTATTTTTTCCATTCCCTTTCACTCTTCATTATATCTCTCCTTGCGGTAATTTTTCATTTTTGAGCTTATTTCGTTTTCCTTATAAAAATCAACTGTATTTCCTTTCCCAATCGTAAAATTTTAACGGGAATACCTTTTCAAGATCGGAGATACGGAAATATGATATTTTTTAATTTAATTCGACTGTTCGTTCAGTTAGAACCATGAACTACACGAATAATTGCGTCATTCATGTTTTATATTTGGAGAAGTATATGCTTATTGATAATATAAGCACTCAGAATAAAACTATAAACATTCTAAAGGTATTACATTTGAAGATGAAACTAACATGGGGAAAAATCTCAAAAAACAGGTTGAATTCGTACAATTTTGTGTATAAAAGTTTAATAAGAGACTATTATAACAACAGAAGTTATATATTTTACTTTAATATTTAATATTAGTGTAGAATAATTTTTATCTTGTGCTGTTCCATTCCATATAGTTTCATGAGTCTTGCTTTTATACGATAACGATGAATATAAACGGGTCCTAGAAAGTATTAACAATCGTCTTGTAGTACCATTCTTTAGCATTGTGTCAATTTTTACCCTATGTTTCTTAATTTACATTTTTTTGAATGATCCCAACTGACTATTATGAATCCGGTTCCGTGACCGAACCAATTATTGGTTCTCATTCCGTATATATGTAAGATGAAAAATAGAATGGTAATTTATTTCATCATGTAATTTATTCATAGCAGAAATATATTTATGTATGTTCCGCATGTATAAACATACACATCGCAGAAATAAATTAATATTAATAAAAAATTACTTATTATAATAACATTGTAAAAAGAGAGTGAATTGTAACAATTAAGTTTCCAGTCTTATACATTTAAGTTTCTAATACAATTTTATAGGATAAAATGTCGTAAAAATGCTTATCTTTTGTAATTAATGTAGTCACAAGAAATTTCAATAAATTATTTGATTTAATATTTTTTATTTTAATTTAAGAATATGTTTAGTTAAGAAAGAAGAATTAAAATGGGTCTCAAAAACTACTTGGGTAATAATTTACTCAAATTATATTTTAATGGATATATAAAATGTTCTAGTTCGTATTATACATTTCACTGAACGATCTCCCCAAAACTGTTCCAAAGTTTTCTTAAAATTTTGACCCCATGAAGTGTAAATCGTGTTTATTAAATCGTATAAGTGAGGTATTTATAAGAAATGTATATCGCTTTATAAGAAATATCACCAAAAAAAAAAGATAATAAATAAAAGTTTGAACGTGGATATTTTTTCTGTCAGCGATTATCGGACGACGCAGTAGAAACATGGATAACAAGATAACGTAATACAATGTGGATTTTGATTTTTCTCACAATGAACATTTCGAAAAGATTGTTCAGGAATACAGAAACCGGAAGATGTTGTGCTATTCTTAAGAATGTAGTGTGAATGAAGAAAGCTGTCTTAATTTGGAAGATTTTGCACAATTCCTTTTAACCTTAAAATACAGGACCATAGTGAAAAATCCAAATATTGAAACATTGAAAATTTATAACATAAATATTTATGGTACTTTGGTTTTGGAATCAGAAATTTAAATTAATAAGAAAAACATTATCATTTGTTAAGTGAAGTATTGTAAAAGGAAATGAAAGAGTTGCACTTGAGGATTCAAATCTTCATAACTTGCATACGAGAATAATTTCTATTTTTGTGCATTGACATAGTTAGCGTTCAACTAGTGTTTAAAATTTACACTTTCTGTACACATTCCGGATAGAAAAATATATTTTGAGAATCACTTCCGTTTTCAGTGGCTACTATTTACCAATGTACTAATTTGAAGAGACATTGAGCGATAACAACTATTATGATAAGAAACGAGATGAGAACCATTTTGAAACATGGAAAATACTAAATTTTTTATAGGATGTTAATTGATGGTATTTTGAATGAGAAAACTTCTTTCAAAAGTAATATTTTCACAACATTCCTTAATAGTGTGTGAATTTTGTGTAAGAGAAGTAATTATTTTTTTCATTTTGAGGAAGTTAAACGAAGTATTTGGTGCATTTTCCTTTTCCTTTTTGTTCTCTCTAACATAATGTTACAAAAGGAGAACATACGTGCTCAAAGCTATGTTGTCTTCATCTCATCAAAAGCAAGAAAAATGAAAGTTAGAAACGAGAATATTCTGCGGTGAATAAGTAAATAAGCGTTCTCTTCTTCCAAGTGGCTTAATATAAATTAGTATGAGTCAACGAAATTTTAAATGTTGAGTCAGTTCTTTGATGACTCTCTTCAATTCTTTTTTTACTTTACAAATTAGATTCGTTAAGTTGTCTTGAAAAAAAACGGGGAAAACAAAACCTTTGGTAATTTTTCTCCAAAACTCTGCTTTCAACAAAATATTGTTTTAAATACGTTTAGAATATACCAAAGTATATTTACTAAAATACCGTAGTATTTACACAATATATCTATCTTAAATATTTTGTGTAAACGTATATACCAGTTTTCATTGAGATGACTTACTTTGTTCAAGACTCCTCATCTATTATAGGTTAATAATTTGCTGCCAATATTTGTCTCTAAGGCATTGGACCTAAATTTTCACTCCTCTACTTTCTTTCGACCGTGCAATTCAAAAATGGAAAATCATTTTAATGAATTCTCCCAGAGCAATTTCACCTTATCCAATCGTCAATTTTCTTGTTGAATTACATTTGGACTTTGAAAGTTGTCACCGTTTGATTGAAATCAACCAAACTTTGACTTACACTCTATGTGAGTTTTAATTTATAAACAATTTACGTGACTTTCATTAAAACAATCTATTTTTAGCTTTTTTGTACAGGATAAACTGTTCTCATGATGCTTTAAATATATTTCATTGGTTCTACTGATACAGCAATGCTTATCCAGGATCATTATTGATTATTTTTTCTTTGATTATAAATTATAATATATATTAATCAAATTGAAATTCTAAAGAGTATTATTTATAATTTTGCTGCTGACCTTGTCACATTCCAAAGGATTTATTATCATAGCTCCTAGAAATAATTGATTTAGATACCTGAGGCTCTATGAGTTACTGCTTAATGAGTATTCTTTATCCACTAATGGTGGAGTTATGTTTTTGAAGTAATCTATAACATACTTTTCTTTGCATTATTTTTTCCTGTTATTGCGATATAAATATCTGTTATTTTATACCCGATTCGACCGTTTCAACTGTGCACGGATTATCAAATAATTCTTTTGAATTTTGATTTCTTCTATTTATGGAACTGGTGACTACAAAACTTCCTATAAATCTTCTTCTAGTATTATTTCAGGTGTTTGTTAATCCACAAGTGATACACAAATTCCAGAATTGTAGTTATTTTTATAGAAAAGAAATAATAAGTGCATCAATGCCTTTGAAATGGTAATAATAATACTAGTGAAATGAGGACTTGTGATCAAATCTAAGGGGACAGTCTCTGTCTTTCTAAACAGTCTTTGCCAGTGACCCGTGGAAGCTTCTAAATCTGAATCTTGCTTAACACCCCCGATCACGAGTAGTCATGTCTACGGATTTCTTCTACCCTCATTATACTCGTCTTTGAACTCATGAAATACCACAAATTCTTTTCGACACGTATGTTTGCTGAAGCTATGTATATAAAAAGAAACTACACCCAATAATCCTTATTCCTTCGAATTTATCAATCGTTCTTGTGTTTTTGTTGGGGGTATTTGTTCTACTAAATCACACATTCCGGCGCGTAAAAGGTGGTATATTTGCATATTTTTACTTTGAATCGCATTATTTCAATTCAAAATATCTACAAATTTGAATGAATTGAAATTGGACTATAAGTTCACTTTTGGTTTATACTCGTTCACTTGAACGATAGTTTGAGAATTACAATTATTTCAATATAATTTTAACGTCATATAACTTTTACACAGAGTTCGATTATTATGGATTTAAACGTTCATGTACTACTTGATTTCTTTCTCAAAATTATTATCTTACAGAAGTTGCCTCATACATCATTGTGTTGATAGATATTTGTGTATAGCAGGATATTAATTCCAAACGTATGTAAATAATGTTCCATTAAGCGCTCCCTCGCGACTGCACAAACCGCGTCCGCTCGCCTGCCAACTGGCAAGGAATGCGAGACCCCGCCTTCCGCACAGCAACGTTTTTCATTTGGAGAATGGAATCTTTGTGCATAATTTACGGGGCAGCTCTAAGTCGCTCGTTGGCGGGCCGTTCATCGTTGAGGACGGCGCTCCAAGTTCCCCGCCGCCTTTACTGCGTCCTCGCCGACGCCGGAGAGCTTTCGTCCTCGAAACCGCCATCTCGTCTCTCCCATCCCCATCGTCAAAACCAGCTTCATGCCGCTACACTCTGTTCATTCCCTTCAAATCTCCCTCTTATCTCTGTCGTGCAATCCTTATGTCATTACTGTGTCCTCTACTATTCCCAGCTTCACTTATTGATGTTGCTTTGCTGCACCACTTTCTTACTTCTCTCCTTGCGTGTCTTCTACGTTCTCAGAGACCTTCGAGCTCCTCACTCGTATCACATCAGTCATATCAATGCAATGACTATGTGCAACAATGCCTTGGCTCGCAGGTACGTCATCAGTCGTACTCTCATGTTAAACCTCATTCTACTCTTTTGTCCACATCGTCTCTTTCATCATCCACTGACGTTTATCTTCCAGCATGGCAGAAAATGATTTGAGGATATTTTTTTTCTTCCCAGTAAATTTATGAGTGTATAATACTAAAAACAGGTTGTAAATTTACGAATGTATCACACGGGAAGCAAACTTTACGAATTTTAATAGCTTATTAAAATTTTACTTATATTTAAATTTTATACTTCTGTTATAAACGCAAATTTTCTTCGTATGTGTTAATTCTTTGAAGTATTGCGTTGCAGGAAGTTTTTGATCAACAATATTAGCCATTTTTGACTCTCCATCAAACTTCCCTCAATAAAATATTTTTATATTGCATTTCTGTAATCCATAACTGGCCATATGTATTATTCTGCGTCATACAATCTACTCATTACTCCTCTTTAACTTCCTCTTCACAGCACGATTGAGTACTTTTCATTTTACCCATACTCTATATATTTCGCCAAGATGTCACCGTAATTCGTCGACTCGTATTGTGTTGCGAGGGGCAAGTCCTTGTTGCCAGTATTGACACGAAGTCGTAATACTGCTTCAAACCGTCTCCTGGTCCACTCCTCTAACCGTCACCCTTCGGCACCCCGCTTCTCTTCAAAGCTCGGCACGTAGCGCGCGGCGTTTCGTTTTTGCTTCTTTTCGTTGTCGCACTCGCTTCGTGCGAGGTCGGAGAGATTCAAGGAATAAGAATACACAGTTTAGGTGCACTCGCTGAAGAAGAAGGTTCTTTTATGCGCCGTACATGCAGATGTTTTACGCCACAGTTCCTTCTCGAGTAACGATTACGAGGATGTAAAACTAACGTGCTGATATTAAGATATTAAGGAGGGACATTATTCAACGAATTAGAAAAACGTGAGTATTATAGGGAGACTCGGTAGTAGATTTACGAGAGTAACACACCACTTCTCTTTTTTCTTTATGGAAGTATAACTTAGGTAACGTATATTTCTGGTGGAGTTATTGAAGAGAAACGATACGACGCGCCATTTATCACATGGGATTTTCTTTGGAAAAATGTCTTCATAACAGAAACTCATCTCTTATATATACGAGTTATATTGTGCACCATATATGTATTTTATATTATTTTACTTCTAAGGAAGATGTAATTGAAATATATTCAAAATCGATTTCCATGTATCACAAGGAGAGACATTGTAGATCGCTTATTACATTTCTTCATACGATTGAATAGAAATTAATTGTCGAGATCAATACATTACGAGAATTATTATATCTTGTTATGAATATGCAATTAATATGCATATAATTTCCATATTTAGAAAGTTTGTAAGAAAACGTAAACAGTTTTGTATTTGTGTATTCGCGTCAAAATAATTTTGTAAAATATATTGATATCATCAGTGTCTGGGACATGCTTTATTGACACTTGATATCTTCACCTGTACTTTACATCTTATCTGGTCAACAACACTTGAGAGCAGCGGTATTTTTTAGGTTGTCACCTATTCAAAGAAGAAAGTGGTAGTATTGCAATGTGAAACAAGGGACGATGAAGGCCGATTCGACGATAACGGTACGGCGACGGCAGCGACTGGCGGAAAGGCAGAGAGTAGTGGTGGTGGGTGGGGGGAGGGTGAGTCTTCACCCAGCCAATTTCATACCTGAGAGACCCTTTGTGACGCATCCGTCCTTGAACGCGGTGACGCCCGTGCGGACGCCCTCTCGTCTTTTTGCGTCCTCGCACCGCTCTCCCCGCTTTCGACTTTCATCTGCGCATCCCTGTGAGAGCGAATGGGTCGTCAGAGCGACGGAAAACTCTTGAGAATCGCTGTAATGAAACAATTTTCCACTTAGCTAGTATTGCTAGCAGAGCTTATATCTCCTGCAATGTAAATATACCATAAAAACTCTGTAGGGTACTTCATTTCAATTTTCGATTTGCATTCACGCTAAATGAGGACAGAAAAAAGATTCGTCTTTGAATTTTTATTTTATTCTCACCGATGAAAGTGAAGACCATTAGAAATATAGGATGACTTTTAAAACATTGTTTTATTTCTTCATCAAAAGTTTCAAGGTTTTTGTACATACATATGACATTTGTTTAGTTGAAAATCTCTCTCTCTCTCTATTTACTAGTCTATATGTCATGAAGCAGAATGTTAAAAGCATTATTAATTTTGGAACCGTGTTATGATTTGTCTGTAAGTTTTTATAGCACTTTAAAATTCAAGTTTTACCATATAAATTCTACGTTAACATATTCCTATATTCATATCTGCGTGTTTGTTTATACTAATATTTAAGTTTTTTCCACCCATTTCTGTTAAATTATTGAGAAAAAATAGCCATCACGTAATTGATTATTGAATTTTTAACGCCCTTTGCGCAATCCCAACGGTTGCCAGACTCACTAAATCTAACCAGAGTTATACAGGAATTCAGTGATATCTATGACATCATCACTATTCTATCTCATAACGTGAACTTCATATCGTAGGTTATCATACAAAAGCTCTCTTAGGACATCACTTTGATTGGTGTTTTATCTTTGGTTTATGTTTTACGATACTATTCTTATTTTCATATAAAGTTTCTAACAATATCTTCTTTTATTAATTGTACATCCACATAAATGAAAAACAAAGCGGAATAGTTTCAATGTTTTAAACACTCATTTATTTTGCTTTCTACCTTTAACCTATCTAGTTTTCATTTCAAATTAACCAGTCTGTATCCTACATAATTTATTAAATATCACATAACATTTTAGTGGTTGGGTTATGTGCTATTTATTCGAATGATAAATTTCTGGAAAATTCTTCAAGTAAGTCTGGGAAAGTTTTTTGTTTGAAAGCAAATTAAACAAAAAACTGAGTCTGAAAAGAAAGTTCTGGTCATATAGATGGAATTCAAACTTTGTATTTCCTACCGACCTTATTTCTGTGCAGTCAAAATTAAAAGCATTCTTGCTAGTTCTATATAATGTCTCAGCCTTTGAACATTATGTGAATAAAAGAAAGAAACATTCAAGCTTCTCGGTTGAGAAATTCGGAAGTAAACAGCGAGGAATAGTCATGCTTGAAAGACAAGAGACACTTGGAAATGAATTTTTGGTCTTGGAAATATTTCAGGTGTATAATTATCCGTATCCACGTCTGAGGAGAAAATTGTAAAAGGAGGTGAACAAAAATGTAAAAAGACGAGTTGCTTTGCTGAAGAACAGAATTCACTATTGGAGACCAAGTGTATTATCCTTCAGAAACCTTAGAAATACGACCTCTCTTGTATAAAAATGAATGAATAGCTATTGTACTGTTCAACTCACATATCCGTTCCATTCACTTTTGAAAAAAAAAATTCTATAAAATAGAAAAGATTCTACTTATTTATTAGTTTGTATGTTTACCCTTATAATACACTTGTTTATTTGTTTCGAATACCATATAACTTCGAGTAATTTAAAACCAAGATATGTAAGAACGCAAAGTAAAAGCGGAAGTTTTAGGGTAAGTGGTTAATTTTTAATTCGAAATCTGAAGTTTTCACTCTCTATAACTTCGCAATGGTCGTTATGTTTGAGAGACTTATCATAAATTCTGAAATTTGTAAAGAAGTTTTCTATAGTATCAAAAGGTCAATTTTCTGCTTTAGGTTGACATTCGTTCCATAAACTGTGCTCAAAAGTTTGGCACTTGATATTGAGTGAAATTTACACACGATCTTCAAGAACCCGTTGATTGTATGGTGAAAAGTAAAGAGGTTAAGTTTATTAACTCGTTTGGTGAATTAATTACATCAGTACCTTAAATTCCTATTAAAGAGAAAATTTTTTGAAGACATCCTATAGACTACACGTATACATCTAATTCATGTGCACTTTTATACTTATTCTCTTACATTAATAAAGAGATGGTACAAATAGGCACTCAATTTGAAGTAATTTGCCTCTTCTTTATTCAAGAGAAATGGTCAAACTTTTACGTTAAACATAACAGAATCTGTTCATTATATTACTATAAAGTTAACATTTAATTGTAGTGCACATAAATGTTAACTTTATGAGAGTGGGTAAAAGTCCAGTAAATTATTATTTATATATAAACAAAGGACCTGAATGCTTTGCAGGTATTTTAAGTTTGAAGTAAATTAAGAAAACTCAAATGTCATCACTTAGAAAAAAACAATTTTGTATAATCACTTAAAAAACAAATAAAATAAAACAGCACAAAGTTTCGTCTCAATAGCAAGACGTCGTTCGGCGAGAGCTTCTTCATTGCTTGCGAGTGACTGAAACAATTGTTCCTTTTTCTAAATTGTGTCGCGTATCTTCGCAATTTCATTCAAAATTAAATAGGTTCAAAAACAAGTAGTTTGTCTACATTATTTATATTCAGACAAAAAGGCGTCAAACGTTGTCATCAATATGATAAATATAATTTTTAAAAGTGTAATTTTTGCCAATATTATTTGGTTATATCATGCATATTGAATGGGATCAAGGAAGAGAACAAGGAAGAGAAAAGAAAATATTGTATATTACATAAGAACAGCAAGTAAACAATTTATTGTTCATTAGTTTGTATTTCTGATAAGTTGCCAGTGAAAGATGAACAATGCATATTATTAAAATAAATTAGTTATAAATCAAATTATTTAAAGTAAAAAAAGCAGTTACAAACTGCGTACACGATAAAAATACGCCAGAAATTCATACAATTTTTTCCACTTTGTCATTTAGATTGATTCCCATTTGCCTGGTCAAGTGAAGATGTTCGAAAAATTCTTGTTACGTTATCTTATTCTCATTGACGAAGGAGTGTTTTCCCAAAATGAGTGTGATTTTAAGAAAACGCTCTTTAGTTAATTAAACTTAACTTTGAATTTCCCGACATCTCCATGCTAACAATCCTACGAACAGTGCCGAGAAATGTGTCATTAGTCAGAAAATCTGAAAGAGATGTCCCTTGAAATGGTTAAAAACGAACGTGAGGTATAATATGAATTATTATTTAATAATTCGCCGAAGTCGTTTTCAGTGTCTCACTTTTATGGGCTTCTGATTTATATCTCTTTAAATAGGACGCTCCAACTTGATTATTTCACTTATGAACATTTTTATGAGTATTAATGTATCCATGTGTGTTGTTCAATAACTCGATTTATTGAAGCAGAGAAAGTTAAATGTACTGTTCAAAATTAAACCATTGTACTTGAATTTCACGACAATGTAATTATTTACTTAAAGAAATAAAAAATGTGGAATAGTGGTTTTATTTCGATTTAAACCAGTTCATTAAATGAATTGACGTCGAAAAATAGTAAATATTTTTGAACTATGCAAGACAGATATGCATAGTACGAGATGTGTTAAAATATTGTAGACAAGTTCCATGAATTAAGATGTACATGACTAAAATTTTGGTGGTGTACCAAAATGACTTATTTAAAGGCGTGGTTAACTAAATTAAAAAAGTAAATAAATAAAAATTTCTGATGAAATGTTCTTTTCAATGTTTTCTAATGAATTATGCTCGTTTCAGGTATGCAGACAGAAACTGATGGATGGACAGAAATGAATTTTAAAAACTTAAAGAGTGAGTACTTGTTTAAAAATTTCTTTTATGTATAATAATTATACGAGGTGAAAAGAAAATATACGTATCTGGCTGTAAAGGGACATACGAACTAAACACACAGCAGTTGTGTGAAGTGTCAAATTATACTGTATTATAATATTACGGACTAGGAATTTGCAAAACTGCTGCAACTGTTGGTATATGAAGCCACCATTCTAACGTTAAGGCGAATAGATATATAATATGTTCTGGTATTTAAATAACTCGTTTGCAAGAGGAAACTGGTAAAATGAATACATGATTTGATAGATTCGAAGGCTCCCCAATGCCTCAGTTCCACACTGCCATAGGAAGAGTTTGGTCGGATGGCCAGGGAAAGGAAACTCTTCAGTTATCTCTTTGAGATTGGTGACGAAAAAATTATCAAGGATAATACGAACGGTATTAACAATGAAAAGTCTTCAAATTGTTGAACAAATATTTTCAGTAGATATTCATGTGATTTATAAAGTAACACTGTATTTACTCCCACAATTCACGCGAGTGTAGGTCATTCACGTGAATTTACGTGTGGGCATTCATTTAACCATAAATGTTTATTTCACCTTTTTATCGTGAAATAATTGTTCATAAATGTAACTAATTATTTATCTTAATAAATTTATTTCGTACCTCGGATACATTGTCTCTTACTTATATTTCACTAAAATATGTATTGCAATTTTATTATTTTCTTTTTTGTTTTTTCATTTGTTTTTTCTTCCTTTTGGCTTCACTGCATATTTGTGCTTACTTCGTTCAAAAGTGTTTTATAATCGTAAGATATTTTGCCCTATTGTATGTCAGTCAAAACAACAAATGTCTGAAAAATGTAAAATTCAATACAGCAAAATCTGAACAATGACACTCGGGGACACTTTAAAACCATAATTGTTGGATTGTACGGGGTACTTCAATGGCAAAAAGACAGTTTCACCTCTTGTTCATTAAATTCAGGATCAAAAACCAATGATAACGTAACTGCTTTTCCCATAATGAAGTTCATTTCTTTATATATACTTGAGCAAAGGTTTTTCAAATGATATGCCACATAATGATAGTTTTTAGCAATATTTATGGTAGACGGATTTAACGAATAAATGAGACCTAAATTGTGATATTTAATATTTTCTTTTCTGTTCACACTTTTTTATCAGTTTAAATAGTTATACTGTAAAATATCATTTATATTCTAACCATTTACACCTCTTGATGACTATATTAAATGTAAGGTGACAAGAGTAGTGGTTCAGATTAACTATCTCCGTAAAATTGAACTTTTTTATAAATATCGAAAAATTTGGTTTCTAATAATGATAAATAAATAGTAAATTTATTGTAAAACAAGCAGCACTGATAGTAAAGCTGTTTTAATTGTTTGTCACCTTGAAGCCTTCCTTACTTCGTGATGAGATCAATTTTGCAATAACGAGGTTCTAGATAATGAGCATCTTACAAAAGAAGAGCTTTATAGAAAGGAAACTTTAAGGATTCAGGATTATTAAAGTGAAAGGAAAGTATCATAACATATGCGGAACTTCTTAATCCTCGATGCTCATTATAACGCCAACAGCGTATCTGTACTTTACAGAACTTAAAGAATAGTATACTTTTACTCAAGTTTTACTCGAGACAACAACCAGGTTATTTACTTTTTGAGAAACTTGATATAATTTCAACAGATTTTAGAAATTAATGTTCTCAATATTTGAACTTACCGGAATTCGTGGCAGTATTCTTTCAAATATCTTCACAAAGTCGAGGAGAATGGCTTCTTCTATTTAAAGGTGCAAAATAAGCGGAGAAATTAAAATTATCTTTAAATATATTTCATTATTGAATTATGATTCGCCATAATGACTCTTCGGAATTTCTTGAAAACAAAAGGATTATCCATGAGGACGTGGTCGTACATTGTTCATGAATAGAAATCATCACATGTTGTCGGTTCGCCTTTATACTAAGCGTTGTCAAATCGAATGTTCTACAAGCACTCGATAACGTTTTGGATGAGTGTCTTTACGCGATTTATATAAAACAAATAAGATAAATTCTCAAGATTTATCATTCAATTTCACACACAACATTGGTTAATTCCCTGTAGTAAAATGATACTGTGCATGTTGCACAAACGGTGTGCGGGTTGCCTATTTTCAGGGATACTTGTTATTTTAAGTTTCAATTCATCATCTACAAAGATTGGTAAATGCCGTAACTAATGTTTTTATTTTTTTTATTTTTTAAATTTCAATAAAAGAGTTACACTTACCAAAAATTATGTTTTACGCGGTGTATAGTTTCTTTACCCATTCTTCTTCCCCAATGGGAAAACTGCATTTTATTTTTTACCATGGAATTTAATGAAGCATTTTTTTCATGTAGGCGAATTGTTGAAAAACTCATTCAGGGATTTTATTTGAATCATCTAAAGTAATTTAACAAAGTTATGGCTTTAGGAAACTTGTTTACCCGAGATATGGCTTTAATAAACCGGAAATTAGATTACTTATTCATCTTCCATTGATGTCTTACCAAAACCCCCTAGGAGAAAATAAAATATAGGATAAAAGGAAACATTTTATGGCGCAGTTTTGCTGCTCTTTCTAGGTTTTAATTCTGTATTGTAGAAGTCTATTGTTCAACTTTATTCGAAATATAATCATAATACAATATAATAATGTATTATTATAATGTACTTTTTATACTACAATACAATATTATATTGCAATATTTTATAATGCAGTACAATATAATAATATATTATTATAATATATTTTTGCTGTCTCACCTCCTACTGTTCACTTAAAGAAGGGTGTTACGAATAGATTGGAGGGAATTTTTCCACGAGAACCAGGAGATTCAAGAAGAGTGTTATAAATTTGGGATGGTTTATTTTGGGGGACCAAACGTTGTTCTGAATTTCATGGGGTATATTGTGCTATCATTCATTGAGTTAGCGCTTTTCCACGTTGAGAAGCGTGATTATTAAGAATCTTGTGTTGTAAATAGTAGTAATGTTGAATTGTTGTAATGTGACTGACGCGTACAAATTTGTGTTCAATTACGAAAAAGAGAATATTTAACTTGTACATTTTATTCTACCTCCATTTTCATGAAATATTAATGAAGTTGCCACATGCATGATGTAGCACGTAATATTGTAGTTAACAGGAGAGTTTTTCAATAGTGCTGAATATTGAAGTTGCGTGGAATTTAACTTTCAGATTTTGAGTTAATTGAACTTCAGATTTAGTAAAACGTTTAATTAAGAACCTGTTTAGTTCAGTTACAACTCATGCTATGGAGTCACAGAACCATCTGAGATGCTCACATCGTTGTTTAAAACGCAGTCAACATGATATCCAGTTATGTAAACTAGACCTCTAAATATTTATTTAAACTAGTTTGTACTATATTATAATTCAAATTGTTATAAATCCCATCACTTTAATTTGTTATACTACAATTAATGCCCATTATACAATTAAAATAAATAAAATAATTTAAGACTTACGACCTTTTACGCAGTGAGCTTTTTACCTCAAAAAATATATAGTTCGTCCTGTAAAAGGTTGTAAACCTTGAATTATTCTCTGTTTTTGAAAAATTTGTTTGTCACAAAAATAGCTTTGCGATCGTTAAAAGTTCAATTGCTGTGTTAGTAAATCATGAGTATATAAATTTATTGTCAAAACCCAGTACAAACTGCGTATGACCACGTGGAGGGAAAAAAACTAATTTACTCTCCGGAAGCAAGCAAGGGACCATCCCATCAATTCCGATCAAGGGCCCTAAGGCAGAGGCGGATTCAAAAA
>NNCF01126363.1:242785-253812 GCA_002313205.1 Laupala kohalensis | reverse complement strand
GTGTAATCTTTAACTTTCTTGAGGGATTCACGTTTGTTATTCCAGATTTCATTTTTACTAAACATCCATATTTATATGTAGAGACATTGTATCACAGAAAAGCTCCAACGTATCTAGACCTATCTGAAGTCCCGACGGTGTTGTGGAGAATAGAACAAGATCATCCGCAAATAGTAACCCCGGTATCTGTTTCTGTTCCTATTGTTGGGGTATTTGTGGATGCCTCACATACGTTTTTTATCTTGTCGTTAATAAATAATATAAATAACAACGGAGATAGAACACATTGCTGCTTCACTCCCTGAGTTACTTGAAGTTGGGAGTTAGAGTACTATTATTTGTTTTAAGGGATGCGTTGTAAGAGCAATATAAGCTTGCAAAGTAGGTAGGAATTTTTTTGAGACTCCCTTGTCCGCTAATACACACCAGATGATGTCTCTGTTCACAGAGTCGAAAATGTTCTAAAATTTTACGAACACTCTGTACAGCTTTCCGCGTTTCTTGCGACTTTCTCTCTCGGCTAAAGTGATGAAAGTAAATAGATTATCTATTGTGCAATTGTTGTTTCTGAAACCAGTCTGTAATGTCGAGAGTTTATTTGTTTTCTCTACCCAGAGTTGTAATCTCAGAATTTTGCAATAAATGTACAGAAAATTGCAATAAATTTTTCCAATAACAATAATTAGTGAGATTCCCCTTTAACTATTTGGATCGTTATATTTCCCTTGTTTTTATATATAGGTTGTATTACAGCCGTAGTCCCTGAGTCTGGAGAAACACCTTCATCGGAGATGTAATTAAAAGGTCAGTTAAAAATGGCACAGTATCATTGGTTAGTTCCTTAGTAAAATAGGGATGAACACCATCTACTCCAGGCGCTTTATTGTTTTTTAAATCGCGAATGGCAGAAGATATTTCAAGTGATGTAATACAAGCATCTCGTTCAGACACGCATCTGGTATCGGTTGTGAATACTATTTATATTTCGTTTGTACTTCGGGATGTGTTATCATTTCCTGCTAGAAGACCTTTAAAGTGCATTTACCATCCTATTGCATCTATTTGATATAATTTTATTTCGTCTTAATTTACGAATTGTACCCCATAGGTCGCGGCTACTTTTTTGATAGTATATCTCTGAGACGTTTTGCTTCCATTAGTTGTCAGGCTCGTTTAATTTCCTTAACCATGAGTTTATATTCTCCGCGGGTTTAAGATAAGATTTGCGCAATTCTATCCCACCTAGCCACTGATATATTTTCAGGGCAGATTTTGCGGATGCTTTTGCACACCCGCAACCACCGTTATACCACAATAAATTTTTTCCTGAATTTTTGTTCCCGTTATTTTGTTTCATACTCGACCCTGATTTTTGTTAACAATGTATTGTGGAGTCCGCTGCAGCATTGTAATTTTGAGCCGCGTGTTTAATTTGGAAATCGTTACTTAATATTCCTAGATTGCTTGAGAAATTCGCCTTATAGTCCGATTTCTTGTCGTCATTCCATTTGTACTTTACTAATTTTGACCCCATGTGTGCGGGTGTTACTGAAGTGTTTTGATGTGAAAAATAGATTTTCACACATACGGACATTTGGTGTGAGTCTATTCTGGGTTCAATCCGAAAGTCGTCTATGTATTGTAATAAATTTTCCGTGACTAACGCGTAATCTATTAAACTGTCCTGTTTTCGTTAATGTTATATTCCCCTGTATGTATAATTCGTATGTACTATTTGGAATAGTTAGGTATACTCACGTGCTGCAAAAATTTAATAGGTCTCGGTCTTCCGGATTTATGTTTTTATCCTTACTATTTCTCAGGTTTACAAGCGCGAAATCATGGTCAAACGGCGAAGAGACTTTACTTTCTCCGATTCGGACGTTAAAATCTCCCTTTATCATTATACTCGCGTTGGGGTATTTATTTTCGAAACTATTTATCATCTGATTAATTTCAGCATATAAGTTTTAGTTGTGGTACTTTGATTTATTTCCGTTCTTGTAAACAATTACTATTAGTAACTCAGTGTCGGCAATTAGTACTTTAATGCATAAGGTTTTATAAATTTCTGTTTTCATTTCGTCACACCGATTTTTGTACATAACCGCGACTCCACCAGGATGCCGCCCGCTCGTGCCTCTTCTCTCAAGTTGTTTTCCTAGGGTTGTGAATCCGTGTACATTGTTTTCATCTTCCTGCCCTGACCAAAAAATCAAATTTCTCAAGGAAACTCAGAAATCCTCCTTGGCAAAGCTTCTTCCTCTGACCTTCCACATTCCAGCGCCCTATCGTCAGAGTTGCATGCAATAAGTCCTACTGCCGCCTCTGCGCTCTATCTGTTTTGAGTTTTCCTCCGGAGTGATTAGTCACCGTTTTGGGCGTCTGTAGTCAGATGACTCTGACCTCTGTAGGATGGGGTTGTTGGCGCTGGCGCACTGGCAACGTGGAAGGGGGGCGAGGGCGCTTGATCCCGTTACCAGAAGAGCGTTGCTCCGTCGCTATCGGCGGTGGCGATGGTGGTGATACTCGCAACGACGACAAAGGTTAATCCGGCGCTGAGTGCTGTGGCGGCGGCGGCGGCGGCAAGGGCTGCCGCTAGTGAGGTGACGGTGACATAGCCGTTGCCAACGGTGGAGGTGCCGAGATCTGCGTTGGCAACGCAGGAGGTGGTGATGACTGCGTCGCCGTCGACGATGACGCGCTCAGGGCTGGTCATGCTCCTTCGGGAAGGCTTCTAGTTCCGCGAGCGGGTAGTATCGTTCTTCCAGAGGCTTGTCAAAGCGGATGCCGGCTCTGAAGCCTTGCTCCCGCGCGTCCTGCAAATGTGGGCCAAGTTTAGAGCGCGTATGGCGCACAGCCTCGGAGTAGTCCTCTGCCACTCGCAACGAAGAGCCACGCAGAAACTTAGCTGCCCCCTTCAACATTTCCTCCCGCCTCTTGTAAGAGGCCATCTTTATAACAATAGGCCTTCTGTCTACTCTGCGACCTACTCGATGCGCTCTCTCGATGTCCCGAACATCAAGCTGCACCCCCAGTTGTTTTGCAAGACCCCGCACATGGCTCTCGGTGTAGTGCCACGACTCGCCCTGTCGGTCCGGCACGCCAAAGATCTAAATATTATTTCTCCGGGACTGGTTCTCTAGGTAGTCGACCTTGCGAGATAGAAATTGGTTTTCTATCTGCAAAGCAACAACCCGGCACTCCAGTACCTTCACCCTCTCTCGATACCAATTGATATCAGAGAGGATTTTGGTTTGCCGGGCAACAAATATCTCACTCCGGTCTGCAAGCCCTCTAGAACAAAGTCGTCGCTGGATCCAGGCCCGGGGTTCAGCTCAACGCCACCTATAACTAGGAGCAAATAATACTTAAACTTAATAAATAATGCGCAAGGCAAGCGCCTACGCATGATCCTCGTCCGCCCTTCCGGCGAGGACCTCCTACCCAACGGCCGATGGTCACACGCCACTGCTCCGTCGACACCATGCTGCAAGCTTTCTTGTTTCTCCTATTTTTTTCTTTTTTATTCTTACCACCGCCTCACTCAACACGCACCGCCGCAGGATCAGGTACACGCGGGAGGAAGCGAGTTGTCGACGGGCCGAAACACTGATACCAGAAGGTAGCCGGCTTACTACGGAGCACTCTCATAGACGTCCTTTCTCTTCGAAGGTTCGCACTCAACTCCAGGAGACTACATTGCGCTGCACGATTTATTAAAGAAAACAGTGTAGAAAATACCGCACAGACGCTCTTTCACACGGGAACAAATCCGGGAAATCCGGACGGATGACTTCCCTACTCAAGTATCTTGTATTACTGTGAAATTGCGACTGAATGATACCAGACATCGCTGCGAGTCTTGGAGAATAGTCCTTTAAAGTCAGTTCACAAATATTTCAAGAGATTTAAAAGTTGTTTTGGACTGACTCTCTTATTTCCATTTGATCAGTGCATAGGTGTAAAAATTAATTCACAAAAAGGGGATGAGTGAGCTGTTGGTTTGTGTTAGATAATATGAGACACGGCATGAAGGGTAATAATTTGTGAGATGTCTTGTCATGGAAGATGGAACTGGTCCTTATAAAAATGTAGAAACGGTTAACCACGAGCTATAACATTGTGATCTATTTGAAATTGGCGGGTAGACTATTTAAGGGAGCTAAACATCTGGAAGAATTTAGACATGAAATAGAAAATCATACATTTCTTCATTTTCATTGATTTGTTTTACGACTACAGATTAGAAGGGATTAGAAATGCGATTTAAAACAATCCCTCCCTGAGACTGGGGACGGGGTCCAAAACGAGCGTGAGAACCCGACCCAACAACTGCGTAAAGCAGATAAAGAGGATAAATTAATAACTAATTATAAATAAGAAGGTAATCAATTAAAAGGTTGCATAATAAACATGTTTTGAAGAACATTCTGGGAAAAGGGTAAGAGAATTGAAATAAGTTTTTTAAGGGTATACAACTATGTTACTGCGACAGTTAATTCTTGCAGATAATTAATGTATTAATCGTTAGTTATAGTTTACGTCGGTCCCATATTTCTCTTACAATGAGAACATGGACCTATGGTAAAAATAAAACTAGAAGTTAACCATTAAGTATGCCATCGCAGAACAAAAGAGGTAACTTTTTAAAAGTTGTATTATTCGTTTTATCAAAATATAGTGATGTGATAAGACAAAAGATTTCAGCTTAAATGAGAACAATTCTCCCAAAATATGAAAAACCAATAAACAATAAAGAAACATCTATTATTTTAAGAGATAATAAAAGTTGTTCGAGTGCATTTCTTTCAACGACTATAATACATGTTTCATTTTTAAGTTTTAATTAATTAAAACTTAAAGATTTAATTAAAAATTAAGAATTAAAAAAATACATTCATTGAGGATTCTAGTTGTAGAATAAAAAAGTCACTCTAAAAATACGGTTTGTAACTCATTTCTAGGAGACTTTTGGGAGTTTAATAATCTGAAACTGGAGTAAATATCTGATCACTGTGTAACCCTTATGTTGAATGTGTGTATAATAACAAATTTCATGTATATCCGGCACACTATTCTACTTTAAAAATAGAAAATCACCTCGAGAGACCCCCATAAGAAAATCATTGGATTACGAATAACGACATACTCTTGTCAATATCTGGAATAAACCCTGCCTGGTGTCCGACTGGAGGGAAGATCCAAATTAATTATAATTTTTTTCTTTCAAATTATAGTTTTTATTTTATTTTTAATTTCGATTTTTTCATTTATTTTGACAAATATGTTGGTTTCAAGAAGTTTTGTAGACCTAAATAAAGTGAGTTATAAAACAATTGTACTTGACTGAATCCTGCTAGTAGTTATAATGTGCAAGTCACCTGCTATTTAAATGAATATACTTAAATTTTTATGAATTATTGTTTAATATATATTTAAGAAAACTAATTAAAAAAATAAAGTCCAAGAAATAGTTTTGGATTCCAAAAATGAGCGTTTTCTTATTAAAAATTTGGTTAGCTACTGAATATATTTTACATATTTAGCTAACATTAAATAGAAAAGTTAATGTTTTCGGCGATACTGAGTGAAGCGCGATGGCTATTATGAAACAAATGAGAAAGAAATGTCTGGAAAATTACATTGAAGGAAATCACATAAATGAAAATGAAAAAAAAAACAATAATTGATGGGGAGTCAGTATTTTATTTGTACACTTCAATAAAACCCGTACACTTCAATAAAACCCGTACACTTCAATAAAGTTTTAAATCCTACATTAATAGATTTTTAAATCTGAGTTTGGTAAATAACTAATCGTACCTAAAATTCGGTTAGTATCCTTTTGGTTAAATGAATCAAATATTCCACCATCATCGCAGAGACGTATTTATACCGGGTTTTACTAAAATAAACTTTTGATTAAACTGAAAACAAGATCAACCATCCAGAAGAGAGAGTTTTGTGTCGGAATTTGCGTATGTAGTAGAGTGGAAACATAAAATTAAATTAAAAATTTACATCTGCATACACACGTTGATTGAATTTCTATGTTTTTAATGAAACAGTTTGTGCTACAAGGTTGTGTTTCTTATTAGTAGTGCACGAATATTTGACGAGTATGCATCATTACCTCCTTATGTGTTACTTTAACTATCTTCGAGTGCATTAGTAGATAAGTTTGAAGAGTTCTAGTTAAATGTTTTAATTTTAATTAGAATTTTATGTCCTTTCAGTGTATTTATTTCATTACATCAGAGTGTAAATACAACATTCGGTGTCTCCAATGATTAGGTAAGTACCTCCCAAATGAGGTTAATTCTTTTGCAATGCATAACTATTATCGTAATTTGTTGTGAGACGCTCTTCGTTCAACGATGAAATGCGCCTTACTCACGTACGTCTTGTATATTTTTCTATAGTTCAAAATAAATGAACAGAAGAGTAAGAGATAAAAATTGAGAACAAATCTCTTCAATCATTCATTGTTTTGGAATACTTACGTTTCGGTGATATCTCAAATATCTTTGAAACTATTTTGATTCGTTTGCTATTCAGATAAAATTTATTTTTCTATAGATCAACACTTTTAGTTTATTTGTTATTTTCCTCTACGTGTTTATTCGTAGTTCTAACTGCTTTTTTGACGATATATTTATTATTATTATCTCTCCTTTTATATCATCATGTGGATAAATTTGTAACACGACCATTCCACTTGTGCCTTATATTCCAGAGACAAAACTTACCAGTCTGTTTGAACAAAGACTATGAGTTCTCAATGGATGTTCATAAAAATGTTCTTAAACTTTATGGCGTTTATGTTGATGAATGTATAATTTATAAATTCATTAGACGTTTGCATATTTTTAGGTTTACCAAACAAGTACACAAGACTGTTGTGGAGTTGTCATATCATAAGGAAATATTTCAGTTTTGTATTTGTTCATTGAAATTGTTCAATTCTGTTTATACTTAATTAAATACACATTCGGGACATCCTACGTTTTCCTATGGCACAAGTATCTTGGCTTAATTTATGACTTATAAAATTTTCAAGTTTTTATCATCTGAAAGAACCTTATAATGAATTTTAATGCAACAATTTTTTAAAAGGTATTAAGGAAAAGCAATGTATAAAATCGAATAAAGAGACTTTAATTTGTCTCTTGCCGCAAAATTTAATATTACCAAGTCATAGTTATCTAATTTCCATCGTCTCCGTGTAAGGAGAGATGGAAATGCGCATTCACAAAAGAAATATTCTTGTAAATTTCCTTGCTTCAAAGGATGAATGCTCGCTCTTATTTCCATACGTTCAGCTGCGTATGGTCTTTTCTCTTTCTTCTTTTAACTTTACCTTAATCTACCTTCCCTCTGACTTTGAACTCTTTCGACGCACAGAGAGGGCAAATTTTGTATGCCTCTGCTGTCCTACTACATTCAGCTTTGACGTAGCTGCGTTACGTCATGATTTGCATCCCTATGCCACTTTGCTATCTAGTGCCTTGCGTATTCTATAGCAGGTTATCAACTGGCATTCCAGTTTCTTTCCATAGACCCATCTGTTCTCTCGTAGATGTCACTTGGATTTCGAACAGGAACATCAATTCGCATGAAAAGGATCGAGGATAAGTATCCTTCATTCCTCCTCCATTACAGGATTTGTTCTATTTTATAGTTACCTTCATCAATACTCCTCCTATACTATTTCTCTGTTTCTATTCATACTGCACGTAAAAGAATAAAAAATCTCTAGAAGAAGAGTTGTTGTGTGCATGGCAAATACGCTGATCACAAAGCTTGAAAGGATGGAAAACGTATAAATATATTTTGAAAAATATGTTAACTGTAATGTGGCAAAAATGCTTTCATCTAAATTCGAACGTTTTAAAATTTCTTACTGGTCATGATAATTTCAACGAATGTTTGAGAAAAGTATCAAAAGGGGATAGTTATTGTATATTTGGAAGGATGCAGATACATGGGAACACACATCATGAAATTGTGAGTTATATGGAGAAGAAAGGAAAACGAGTTATGTGGACGACCTATTTCAGATACATGTAATGAAATTAGAAGGAGGAGGAAAATTAACGGAGAACGAATCATTACTTAAATTATTTTAGACATACATCAAAATTATGTGTGTTTGCGAGATACATACAAAATGGGATATGGTTACTCATTAGTTTTGTAGGTGAGAAGAGAAGAAAGATGTTGGGAAAATAAATAGGAAGGCAAACTTTGTAAACTAGGTGGAAAACGCAGTTTGTAGAATTTTTTTTGTGGGAATATAAATAATACTTAAACCTCCGTACTATTGAGTTCAATGCACCATTATTCTTACAACTTAAATGTAATCTTCCACCATCACCTTTCTCATCTCATGTACAGTTTTCTTTGTGAACATTTGTAGCGCTGAATTACACCCGTAAATTCACGTTCAAAATAAAAGTTAATCGGTCACATCATTCTCATTTTTTCATCCCAGTGTCTCTGATATATTTTTTATCTTCACTTGTTACTTGTTCAATTGAATATTTTGAGTTAAGTTCAAGGTAGTGTTTCCCTATTTAACGCACATATGAAATACGTTGCGCTATATAGAAAGAGGTGTTTCATTGTAGATACCCTTCAATGTATGTAATTCACACCAAGAATTTTAATTGTGAAGGTAAAATGGGATCTTAAGTATCAAATGTTATCTGTAGGTGGTTCATTAGATGTCCTCACGCATGTTCTTACTGGCATATGTATAATTATATTTTAAGTTCTAGTTTACGTATTTATTGTGTGATATTGTATACACTATGAGTTAAAAAATCTTTGTAAACCAGATCACTGCTGATCCTGGTTTGCGAAAAAAAAGAAAGAAAGAAGAAGAAGAAGGAGAAGAAAGAAATTAAGAAAAGGTGAATTTATGAGTATTGAGAAATCTTATCATGAACTAAACAGGAATTAGATTTCTATTACAAATAATAGTATACCTATTATAAATAGATCAACAGAAATAAAAACTGAATAAATTTTTAGTAATAAACACAATAATTTGACTTTTTAAAATATTTTAGAGTAATGATCTTTGTCAAATGTAACCAAAAATAAGACTGATTATTGTTGAAACGAATAAATCTATGCGTTCTTCCGTAAATTAAACACTAACGCATGAGATAAATATTTAAAGTACATGATAAGTAAAAGAAATTATATTAAAATGACAATTGAGGTACATCTTTCCTAACACGCTATTTCTAACATTTAATTACGCTATAAATGGAGTAATTGAATCATTCATTTTTTCAATAAATTTACGCTTTAGAAATGGAATGTTTTATCACCAATAATTAGTCAACAAAAAAATAAATTGTTACCAACTCAGAGAAGGTAAAACCAAATTAAAAAAACTGTATTTAATTNTACTCAGAGAAGGTAAAACCAAATTTAAAAAAGTGTATATAATTCGCCCTTCATTTGATCAGAATCATGAATTTCACGAAGAACATTTTAATGAAAAAAAGGAGACCATATCAACAAGAAAATACTTGTGCAGTGGTAGCACACTTGCGGCCAAAGCAGGAGACCCCGGTTTCGAGTCCCGGTTTGTTTCAATTTTCACTTGGCCGAAGACAACGTAAACTTCCCTCCCCGAGTAGGTACTCGGAAGTTGTGAGTTAAAAGAAAATATGTGTTTTTTAAAAACTGGATTAAAGTTGATTTTCTGTATTATTCAAGAACTAAAATCTAATGAGAGAAAATTTTAAGGGAAAAATATCCTTTTGAATAGTCACTCCTCCAATGACTATGGATTTGTTGGTGGAAAAGGAACCGATATTAGTTACCGGAAAAGTATTTGAATGTTGGTTCAGTGCGAGTCCGAAGAAAATACAAAATGATGGGATGAAGTTTATCGTAAGTTAGAAAAAATTCGCGAAAAAGAAGGCTTTATTCATCTCTTGGCGCGTGTTCAGCCCAGCTTGTCCTTGTTCCTCCGCGAAAGCTGTGTTCGGCGAGCAGCTGTCTCGCCCGGAACTCGCTCCGAATACAAAGGTAGAAAGTAATTTGGCCTGCGCGAGTGTCACGTTGCTCCAAGTGCAGTTGAAGCAACGGAATTCAAAGCTCGCTCCTCTCGCGCAGGTGACAGCCGCTTCGCTTCCAATTCATTCAATTGTTTCATGAGAAGGAAGAACTGCTATTGGGCAGGGTGATATTGAGCATACTGATTATGAAAGCGTTGCCATGTTTCGTGGAGTAGAGCGGATGTTCAACCAAGAGACCATGAAAATAACATCATTTAAAATATTCATGGCATGTTTCATTAGAGACGGGAAAATAGCGCGACGGAATTAGGAGTTTTCAAATTGTTTTCCTGATTCTTAATGGAAAATTTGGAACTTGTCTAATTTTCTGTAATATTTAGAACTTTATGTCTGCCCATTGATGCAAAACACGTTTATTTTTATCACTTTATTTAATGAATTATTGTTGCAGTAATTTTTAACATTGTTTACTGAAACTTATTTACTTCAGAAATTTATCAATCTGAAAAAATACAAAATGAGTATGGTTAAAACCAAAAATATAGGGGTTTTCAATGACGTTATGGTCAAATTAAATGTATTAAAATATTGAACAGGACGCAAATAAAACTAACCAAAGTTAACAATGTGAAGAGTAGAAGATTGTGAAATCATGCGTCAAACGATCTGTGAAAGTGATTTATTTTTAAGTGTTGTAGTACGCTTCTTCACCCCCACACGAAAACAAATTCTCGTATTCTTACTATTGTGTTCTTTAAGAATTTCTCTTAATAAAAATTTATTACAATGCAATAGTAAGAAATACGTAGAACAAAACGTCATAAGTAATTAGCAATTTGAAGTGTGAACATTTGAGTAAAGAATAATTTGAATTGACGCATGATGTCTGACTTAAAAAATAACTCGTCAGATTTCGTGTTATGTATAACTTCTATAGACTGTGTTTGAATTTTTAAGCATAGAATTGGAGCCGCAATATATATA
>NNCF01126363.1:151905-232616 GCA_002313205.1 Laupala kohalensis | reverse complement strand
ATTTTGATTTTGAATTTAAATTATATGGGTGCGTTTATGGACGCGTAATTCTTGGAGGAAAGAAGTCGGATATTTTCACGTGCATTTTCATGAATGAATTTTAAATTTAAACGAATGAAAGAAGAAACTAAACAATGAAAATATAATGCAAAATTTATAGAATTGTATGTATAACATAATGTTGTATAAACATCATTGTAATCTTCATGCATACATGGATGGGTGGAAGTACTTTTGATCGCTCCGATTACATTCATGCTGTTTAACCTTTAGAATGGCTTGTTTGCATTTAGAATACCTTGACCTCATGCGAAGCCACGCAGTGATTCCTTTATGCATTCATGTGCGTCGGAGTGGACGGACTATGGATGAGGGAGGAGGATCAAATTGATTCTAAAACGGGGTAATAATATGACTCATAGCAAATACACCACAATACTGCTGCAATGAGACACTGTGCCATGACAAATGTCTCTCAAATGTTGTGAGTCATGAGGTGATTATTATTATTATTATTATTATTGGTTTTATGTATTTGTATCCGTTTCCATTCCAGTCCTTTATCAATTGCGGAAAATAAGTTACAAGCAAAAGTAATTAAACTTATTTAAAGATCAATGCTGAGGAAGTTCCTGAAAATGTGGCAGGTGAGAGCACGATTGATTTCTGGATAACGGATGTAGTTTTCTTCTTGATCCCTAGGTCTATGAGGTTTTTACGTAGATTGTTGAGTATGAACCCTTTGCTGGAAATGACTAAGGGCTGAATATGCACTTTGTTTACCGTCCATTGTTTCTTAATTCTATATACCAGGTCGCCATATATTTTCTTTGTTTCTCTGCGTAGGTTTTCTGCATATTTCGGGCAAGTGGGACTGCAATGTCGACAATGCAGACTGTGTGTGTGATTATTTTTTGTGGGGCTTTAATGGCTCGTCAACAGCAAGATCATTAGAGCCCATAACTGTGTTTTAGGTTTCGTCTATGATTATGTCTGGTCTATTGTGTTCTACGGTATTGCACGTTAGAAGAGTGCGGTCGTATGTTTTTATTATTATTATTATTATTATTACCATCATCATTATAAATACAGGCAAAAATGGATTTTATGGGATTTTGGTATATCATCAGTTGTTGATTTTTCTTTTAGGCTAAGAGAATGTCATATGCGGTGAGTGAATGTGATTTCTTTCCTTCAATCACGTACATTGTATGTTCGTCCTCTATCTCTTTTCTCAGAACAACGTGTTGGGTCTTTTTTTATTTATTTATTTTTGTTCTGAAGTTCTGCTGATTATTATTATTATTATTGATGTTATTATCTCCATCGTCATATTTTCCTCCGTCATGACTGTTCTATTTGCCCAAAATATTACTGGACTTTTCAGATGAAGCTGCTTCTACATTGCTAACTTACAATTTTATCAGTTCTACGTTGTCAACTCCGTTACTTTTATTTCTCAGACTGCCAACAAAGTGCGACGTAATCACCCCAACAATCTCGAGACTTCTTTCATTGTATATTCTTTAAAATTGTTCTAATTTTTTCGGTATTTATCCCTTATACTCATTTATCGATATCGATAACTATAGCAAAGTGGTAGTGTCACCACTCGCAACGTACTGTTCAGCGGGGAAGCGTCGTTTCAATCCGATTCGCCGAACTGGATAAGTTTTTCAGCCAGGGTTTCTCTCACCAGCTCCACACTAGCGTACGAAATCTTAAATTTCCGACAACCCAAAGTCTCCCTAGCCCAATTTTTTCATTCAGTTCATATGGTTTGTTGAAAATACATAAAGTTTTTTTAATTATTATCTTAAGACTAGTAATATTCAGGCGATGAGTCCCACTCTTTACATAATAAGTTATAATTCAATAAATTGAATAAATAAAAGTGTTCCAAATCTTCAACATTACATACTGACACATTTATTGAGGATGAGAATGATGCTAATATGCAACGGAAGCAAAATACTCCCTCTTGAGAAAAGGTCCGCCTAATCTAACCGAAGGATCATGTTGTCTTTAATGAAATATATTCTTTTACATACGTACGTATATCCTTTCACAGTAAAATCTTTTGACCATGCGGCTCAAAAGATATACGAGTTTTGTAAATGTTAAAATCTTAAAACTTCCCTTATATAGGGCTTCTAAAGTTGTATAAATGGTGTATATCTCAAAATGGACACTATTGACATTCCATGTAACTGGCTAGAAATGCATTGTGTATATGTTATCATATTTTTTCATTAGTTTGGTTATTTATAAGTCATCTGTAGTCTACACACTGTTTGTTTTATGTTTTATTGCGAATGTTTATCAAAACGTCACCACGAAAGAGAGATATCTCCTCTCAATATAACATTGATGTCTATTTTTGTTCCAGAGGTAGTTTGTATGCATTTTATGATACGTTCCTTATCAATGCATCAAGTTGGCTGTTAAAAATTGCAGTAAAAATCAATATAGATACTTTTAAGTCCGAAATGTGTTGTACGATCCCTAAAATGTTTACAAACCCAGTGGGTATATAATTTTCATGGATATGACCAATGGATTCAATAGAAGTTAACATAAAATTATGTAGTTAACAAACGCCATATTCATTGGCATAAAAGTAACAAAAGCACCAAACATCAAATAATTTATATTTTTCAAATTTAGTTATTAGTGTTACTATTTTTCTGGTTTATTGGATAGATATAATAAAGACATTTGTCTATTTGGAAGATAATAATTTTAAAATCTCTAGCCAGAAGTTATTCTATATTTTAATTTTAATGAAATTATTCTCATTGTGTTATTTATTTAACCAATTGTGACACAAATATTGGTGCGATCATTCCATTATATTATTAGGTTGTGGAAACAATATTCTCTACCATCTGTAGTATTATAATATCTACACTGTAAACATAATTCTGTATTATACTAAATTAATTCTGTACAATAATAAAAATAATTTTGTACTGTGTACGGAAAAAATTTGATTGAACTAAAATTGTTTCATTTAAAATGCGGAATTTTATATTTTGCTTCGAAATGAAATGAATTCTTTGAGAATGTGTCATTCGAGTGTTGAGCGTCTTGGTTGATCTCCTTCAAAGGAAACACGGCTTCCATTTCGACAGTACGTGTTATTGAGAGCCATATGAAATCATATATTCCATTGACGCCAACTTGGTGTCAGAGGTTGCACGAACCCTCAGTGAAACGGTTGACAATCCCATCCTCCGTCTCCACGCCATCGGCTAGTGTCCCCGTCGGAAATGAATCTGATGCACAACCCCCTTACATATTATGCAGGAATTGGAAAATCTCCGGTGTGACAGCGTCCGGATTCCCTCACGGTCTGCTCTCCACTCTCCCCATGTGCATTGCTCCGTTTCTTCTCTCTCCTCTCTCTGTCGTTTTCACTCTCTCATACTGCACTTTTCTCCCTCTACTCTCTTTCTCTTCTAATCTTTCCACTTCTTCCCCTACCAACCACTCACTCTTGGTAAAATTAAATTATTCTCCCTTGTATCTTTCAGTTTTATAAGTTTCTTTTCTTCACTCAACATTTTCCCATCTTATACCCGTTTTGCCACTGGTTTAATCTTCGTCATTTATCACAAAACTTAACATTTCAGTCTTATCAAATAAGAGAGAAAATAGAGGAAATTTCAATCACGATTTGTTCCATACTTTTGAGAGATTGATAACATTATGTTTTTCGTAGGATAAAAAAAATATTCTTAATGTTAGAATCCGAATTCATGAAATATAATTTAGCCTATTTTTTATATTATTTTTGGATAGTACTCCATTACTTACGAATAATTAAAAAGGAATATTTTTATGACCACTTCACTCTTAAGATTCACTTACTATGTGACATACGAGATCAAAATACAAGTAATTTTTTCAACAAAATTGTTCATTATAATCATGATGCAGGTAAAATATTGTCTCTTTACTTGTGTCGTTTGAAACTTATATGTAGCGAAAACATCGCTGCGTAACTAGCTACTCTTCACTTGGAATAATCAATTGTCTCCGGAATCCACCGAAGGACTCATCATCATCATCGGATGCGAATAGATCGAGTGATTAATTTGAGATTTATTTTTTGGCCAGAAATTCATGTAATTGAGTTGATGGAATACAGTTTCTTATGGTCCGAAATTACCATTCTTCGTGGAGTAGGTTAAGAAGGTGGGAAGGATGCTTCACCTCTGAAAAATTCCATTTTCTCAGCTACATATCATTGTCCAAACATCTAAGAAATATTTGTCTCTTAATTACTGATCGCATGCCAGATAATGAAAAACAGAGCATTAATTTTCTCATAGATTTTATCTACGACATTCTCCTTTACTAGAGTTTGCGAATGTTTTAACCTGCTGCTTCAGTCTTGCTTCCTATGTCACCATGTTTCACTACGTCACTGCCATCCCACGCTCGCCATCTTCCCTCTCGACACTCCGTCACCTGGTGTCACCCAGACCTCCCCATCCACCCGTCGCACCCTCGCAGCTTCCGCTGCTGCTTCCAGCCACCCCATGCCATCCTTCACCCCCTTCCCTCTATCCCAGCAGCCACTACGAAAGTTCCGCCTTCAATTATCTTAATAGAGGGCGCGCTGAACGCCCACCGGATAAAGAGGTTTTTCTACGTCTTGCGGCGCCCAACGTTTCTCGCATGGAAAGTGCGGAGGCGTCTGACTTAAGAAGAGACATTTTTGACAGATTGCTCTGACAACCAATCAGATGGGGCGAGAAATGCTCGAGGGTTCCAAGACGACACGAGAATTTTGAATCAGAGATTGGAAGGAAGGGGACTGTGTGTTATTGGTTGAAAGCATTATTTGGAGTTCAAAATAAGGGTTACTGGTTGAATAATTTGCCTGAAAAAATACCACTGTTGGCAAAGAAATATCAGCGCGAAAGCAACCAGAGAGCTGCGGGAAATTTTTACTGTATTTTTATTTGTAGATTTCCGGAAAATTTTTAAATAATTGGAATATCTTTAAGATTCGTACAGTTACTCAGTAATTTACAATGTTTTTCATTTTAAATATTTGAAAAATGTGTTTCACTGACGACTGGCTTTGGCAAATTGAGCTTTTGACAGTACACTACATGTTTTGGGTTGATTTGCCCACGCTGAAGATGCCAACTAAGACGGCGGAAAAGTTTTCACCTGTTTATAAGTCAAATAATCTATAATAACATGTAATTAATTTATTTTTATTACCACCATTAACTACAAAATGTGTGTATCACAAAATATTAACGATTCTAATAGTAACTATACTATAATTATTTCGAAATATTTTGTTCATTATTAGCTATTAATGATCATCTCTAGTATTATGAATTGCGTCTGCATGCATAATCAATAAATTTAAATTCGACCGTAATAAGCAGACTATTTCCGTCACAAAATGTCCATATAATTACCAAATTTTGGAAACAAAAAATACAATTTCACACGACGCGATGTTTTGACTCGCTTTCTAATGTATTTGTTAATAATACCAAAAGGTATCGAAACTCGATGTGTTATTGCATTTTTGTTTTCAAAATTTGTTTATTAAATGAAAATGTTGTGAAGGAAGTAGTATGCTTATTTTGGTCGAATTTAAATTTATTTATCATCACTATTGTATATTATTGATTATTTGCTATAAATTCTTCTTTAAATATGTCAAATAATTTTTTCTCATTGGTATCTCTCGTTGTGTTCCACTTGTGAGCTGTTCCTTTTCATACATAATTTGTATTTTCGCAGCTGTATTACGTACAGTCCTATCCATGCTCCTACTTGCATTAGAGTATTGATATTCAGTGGTTCCTCTCGAATGCTTATATCTCCATTGGAGGTGATCATATTCTCCACAATCACGTGTGAGGTCACCCCTGCGAGGTCCAACAGCGAGTGGTAATGTAACGCGCAACTAGCAACCTAAGAATGGGTATGGAATTGTATCACACAAACCACAGATGAGATCACTATCACAACATTTAAATTCTCTCTTATTTTGTACTCGTAACATACTTTACGAAATTAAATAATAATATATTTTTGTATTAAGTTGGGGATATAGGGAAACAGTGATAATGCAAAAGGTTTTACTTTCAATTGTTCCGTTCCAGCTGCTTTCCTCTAATGGCATTTTCGTCTCTCCATAATAATATTCCATTTACGTGAAGTATTTGCCATACATTTCAGAGTGATTTCAGACTTTCTGTATGCGTGCGTGTGCATGTATACGTATATGTATGAATGTTATACGTTTTTTTTTACTGGACCCGTTCGTCATAAGTGGCCATAGAACAACAACGTACACCCAGATATCGCTTGCGCATCTGGGTATATTAATCTTTAATGTATTATGCAATTACTCCATGACACTTATGTCTCAGAACCACTACATTATCAAAACTGAGATGTCTGGGGGCAACATATAATTTTATTAATGTAATTAGTTATTTTTCTACTTTACCTCTGGTTCGCAGAAATTTTTTGTTTCATGAATATTTCAATAAATATATACAATATGAACCATTTTTCTTTAGATTCAAACATTTCTCTCGTCGTATTCAGGCGTCGGAAGTTGGAGCCCTTCTATACGTTATGAACCGCAAGGTTCAAAATGGGTTCAAAACCGTTTTTTAGGCGCGTCCTCGGTTACGTCGTATTTTTGAACCACCTAGCGGCAACTTAGTGTTTCAGTGTCTGGTAGTAAAATACACTATTTCATTATAATAATTCTGTATAACTACATCTACATCTTTTCATAACTGAAATTCGGGAAAATATGGCAGCTGTAAATTCGTCACCCATGTATGTAAGTACGTATGTGTGTATTTCGAGGAGACTGTTTTAACGGATCTACCGATTTGTATGAAACTATAGAGTTAGAGCAAGGACTAAATGATAGCAACGTCTATCTTTATTACTTTAAGAATGATTTAATTGTGAACATTGAATTCGTTCAGTATTAAAAACGCATACCGACAAGAATCCGGATATCGTCTAATTAATCAGAAACATAACTGAAGAAATATACTGTACTTATGTTCACGTTATGTACGTGTATAAATTACGTACCATTAAGAGATTATGCCGTCACGCATTTCAAAATTTACGAATAATTCGACATCTTATGTGTTGTAAATTCACTTATTATGTTTATACAAACACAACTTAGAGGAAGCACTTCTAAACCACGCAAGAATGCTCGTTTCCTTGTTAGGGAAAAACGTTTTTCATTCCATATAAGCAATACATCGTAATGAATTTCAATGAAGGTTTTTAGATGGAAACTGAAAGTTACTTAACGTGAATTCACACTCCTCTTGAACACGGTACGTCTTGTAAGTACGTCTCGTTAATTTACGCCACTTCTCCCACTTAGGTTTAGAGTTCCGTAGTTTGGAGACGCTACATTGAATCAATGTTTGAACGAAATCATGCCAGGATTGCTACTGTATTAGAGGACTTGGAACAGCACTCTCTGCTCAGGGGGCACTGCGTTGAGGTTCCTCTTTCCCCTGGTCATTCTACTTGACCACCGCCTGTTCTCAGACGGGGATGACAAAGGATATGTGCGATAGAGATGAGTGGTGAATAATGATGACATAACGTTGTGTAGTGGAAGAAGGTAGGGGAAACGGAATGTCCCGAGAAAACCTGCCACGAATCCACTTTCTCCACCTCTAAATTCTCCTTGGATCAACGAGAGGTAGAAGTGCGATGTGCACTACCCCACGGGGCGCCCCATTGAATTAATGACAATGTATTTATCTTTTTTATGCCTTTTGGCAAGGTTCAGACTATGAGACTTGCTCTTCCACCTACCGTTGGACTCCGATAAGAGAATTGGGAAGGAGAGATATTATGTTGCTGGGAAACTTATGGTATCGGATGGACATTTGTTTGGAGTAGGTGAGGGAAACCCCAGCTGAAAACCTCACCTAGTTCGGCCGATCAGGGTTTGAACCTACGCTCAGCGGGATTGTGGAAACGATGACGCTACCACTAGACCACCGCTGTTAATACAAATATTGATAATTGGTAATCTAGTTTTAAGTGTAAATTACTGTAAATATTCGAATATAGAAATTTGTCAGAGTGTTCTCTGTATTGTCAGCCAAAATAAAACGAACTAACGGTCGACACATGCCAAGATCCGCTTTATCTGTGCCGAATATGGACTGACACCTTTTATGTGCTGTAAAACTTGATCTATTCATCACGACTAGTCAGAAATTCAGAATGTCTTCTGTTGTGATTGTATGTACTTTTGGTGAAATGAATTTATTCTTTGTTCTTTATATAAGTTAACGTGACCTGGAAGCATTGACAATAACTGAAATGTTCTAAGAAGGATCAAACTCTCATTTGGGGAAGCACGAGAGGTAATTCTCAAGTGCGAAAATTCCGCAGAGGCTTAACCCTGCTTTTGCTTAGTTCTCGATGGAATCCTAATAACACGTCCGTCGAAGCCACGTACCAATCGCCGGCGAGCCATACAGCGAACCGAGCGAGATCTTGGCTTCTCCTCAGGCGACAAAGCAGGGTGCTCTGAAGTATGACGTCACGAGCGTTGTAAGAGAGGGAAGCGATATCTCACGTGTCAGCAGATAAGCGGCAGGCAGTGGCACTCGCCGTTGCTTCAGAGAGGGGAACAGAGTAACGAGGGGGTTTGCTCTTATCATGCAAGAATTTTTTCTTTCCGCTTTACACGTCACCCGCCTTCCCAACAGCTTTTGGTGACAGGGGGCGTTTCTTCCGACCAAGGCAAAACGAAGAAGGGAACATTATTTTTCATGTTTAGAGGTAGGTTGATCATTTCTCAGTTCGGAGTATTCTCTGTTACGCGATTCAAATAAAACTAGTAAAATTATTTAATCGTTTAAATTCATCCTTCGATCACAAAGAGCTAGAAACACACAATGAACCGGAATCAAGATGAACCGATGCACATCTATTATTTTTCTTCTTCTGGAACCCATTTGTTTCATAATTTCAAGCAAATCTAAGAACAGAAATCCACATCCTACAGATTCAGTCCTCTTTTAAATACAACTATAGTTTCAAAGTTCAATCAAATAAATAGAATGAATAGTTCTATTCGCAGATTGTTACTTAGGAAGAAAGTTTTTTTTTAGTGAACATCATCAGTGTTTGGACTATAAAACAAAGATAGTGAATTACATTTCCGTATATACATGGAATTATTTTTCTTTGGTCTGGTTTTTTACTTCACTCTCGTAAATTTCTAATTAANTTTGGTCTGGTTTTTTACTTCACTCTCGTAAATTTCTAATTAAAGCATTAAATGTACGATAAAGTTAAGAGAAAAGGTGTATTTCTTTGTAGTGATGAAATTATGGTGAATCAGTAAATTAAAAAAAGAACTGAATTGATAATACGTCATAAAAGATTGCCTTGTATAGTAAGTACTACGTGTTACTTTTCATTAGTCTCATGAATTGATATAATAACTTTTGCATCCCATGTCTTTCGACACGTCATGATGTTGTCCATAAAATATGGATTTCCTCTTGGTTCTGTAATGAGGTAATATTTATTGAAGTATATGAAACAAGCACGAATAATATTGCATTGCCATGGAAGATCAATGATGGAATATAAAAATATTCCTCTTTCTTCAACTAATACACCATTTACATAATCTTCAATGCCATTCCAGCAAAAGAAGTTCTCAAGCGAATATTTTTCTTGAGAAAATGTTTGATTTCTTTCTCTCTCTATTCTCCGCAAGGAAGCATCCAATGGATGGAGATGCAGTGGAGCATGTTGCTGTGGAAGAGAATGAGGTGAATATCGTGTGGCTGCTGCGTATGTTGAATGGATGGTCGGAGGGGTGAAGAGAGAGAGATGGAGTCTACTCGCGGTTCGCGGACGCTTCTGGCGGACGGAGCGAAGGACGTGCTGACTGCGCGCCCACGCAAATATCGGATTAGGGCGCCACCGTTTTAATATACATGGCTCTTTTCATCCGAGTCTCTGGAACTCGCAGAGAAAAATAAAATGCGAACACGGAAGGAAAACGCCTGGGCGCATGAGAAGCGGATATCGCCGTCGGGAATGGGTGTGGAAAAAGGTCGGTCCAACTTATGTCGATACTGGGTAGAATGAAGAAGAGAGGGATACATAGAAGAGATAAAGGAAGACTAAAAACATTTTTGAGGAAAGGATAGTAAAAGGAAATAACAGTGATTGAACTGTGGATGGATCGCAGTACGTAGATGATATAAATGAGATAGAGGGTAGCGATTGAAGAAGATATAAGGGAACGGAGAAGAGCCTAAGCTAACACGTCTTGCGGAGAAAGTTCTCGATGAAGCTGCATGAGATATGTACGTGGTTCTTATTCACTTCGGAGAAGTAGAAAGAACGAGTCTTTTCAAAGCATTGGGACTGACGAAGTAAAACCGTTTCAGAAGAGATAAAACTCAATTTGGTAAACATATCGATTTGCGAGATATAATTCGATGAAAGGAACTCAAAGTTTGTAATATAAAGCAAATAACGTAACTGAATAACGCAAGGTGGAATTTGAAAATTGAAATGGATCAGTTTTGGTGGTACAAACATGTGTGTAAAAGAAATAACTTTTCCAAAGAAAAATTAAATAAATTGGAATGCTTGTAATGGGTTTGATGGTATGGAAAACGGTTCAAAATTTTCATCTTGTAAACGTACGCAACATTTAACTCGTAATGTACTACCCCTGAATACTTAACAATAGCGCCGATGAGGAAAGCAGTCTGGATGGTTCTGTTTTCGTGAACGCATTTACTTGGAACTAAGTCATGTCATGAGCAACGAACAACAAAATAAATCACTAGTGTTCGCCCCACAAATAAACTCACTGCGCATAATCACATATTTCTCTGAGACGACTACCTTTTGAAGTAAGCTAGAGCTCTGTCTTGCATCCTTGGCTCTGAGAAAAAGTTTTTCTCTTGTGAAGTGGCGAAAGTGGTGTGGGTCGCTCTGACACGAGGGGGAAGTGGCGACGCCGAACCTTCGGATAGAGCTTGAGTAAATGGGAGGAAAGGGAGGGGAAAAGAGGATAAGGAGTAAGAAGGAAAGGGTGGCAAATAGGGGGACATGGATAGGTTCCATTGGATGAGAAAGAAAAGTAAGGTGCAAGAGTTAAGTTGGGAAGAGAAACTCGAGGCACGAAAGGAACCGAGAAGTGAGGAAAGCGAAGACATCAAAATAAAATGGGAAGAGAAGAAGGAAGATATAAAGAAGTGAAGGTGATCTAGGTGAGCTCTGCATGAAGGCTACGGGGCGCTTGGGTCGTTCGTAGCTCGCGCGTCGCGTCGCAAGCGTAGTCGTCGCTCCGTTTATTTAGAGCGGCGTGGCTTAATCTGCTTACGCGTGGCTCCGCGCGCCGGGGCTCCTGTTTGTAATACCAAATCGCCCCGCGGCTCCGTTCCTTCCCCTTCCCACACCTAGCTAGCATCCTGCCACGCCTCTCCAACCCCGTTCACTCGTTCGCTCGCTCGCGTAAGCTCCTCTGTCGCCTACCCTCACGACGGATGTTCTGTTGCGTGTTAATTTGTTCACATTTAAATGAATTTTTGTTTTCACTACGACGCCGTCGCTCCAGAGCTTTGCTGAGATTTATGGAAAAGAACAGAACTACGAGAGCGCCCACGTCTTACGAGGAATTTCGTGATGAAATGTTTTGTCAGAACTCTTTCGTTTTCCGCTTTATCTTGGAGCGAATTTTTTTTCTTTTGAAGACTGGGTTTGTTTCTCTTGAACGAAGAGATACTATTTACGCGGAGTTGGATGCTCGTTTTTAATTACGTTGTCTTGTGGAAGAAAGAAAAAAGAAAGAAACCTACCGTCGTCGTCCAGAATAGAAAATCAAAGAGAAAGTGATCAGTTGTGGTAAAATACTTTTGTTCGATATGGATGTTGCAATTGGATGGATATCGTGCTTAAAATTCCCATCAACACCTATTGTTTTATTTTCGATCTATTGGTTATACAGAAGTAGAGATGTATCTTTCTGAAAGTTTAATAAACACTCGTACAATAATCCCATTTCTTCATAACAAAACACATAACCTCATTTGTGAATTGTAGTCTATTGTTCATATTTCTGTAACGAAGTTTGGTATAATTAATTTCCTATTCATCTTGTATGACATCAGAAAAAGAAAAATATTACTGAAGGAAATAGACTTCAGATAACTTTAGGACTTGCGTACGAAAGAATCGATTATTACATCTTTGCATTATTGTGTATTAGGATTAATGTGTACATGTATCTTCGAAATATGCAAATCTCACATATATTCACATATGAGATATTTACGTCATCAGTGTATAATGTGTATGAAACAGATTGTTGGAAAGTTGTGTGACAGCACATGTCAGACATTTTTGATTTTGAATATTTAATTTAATTTCAATTTAAACTATTCAATAAAGGAATAAATTAAAAATGTTTTAACAATAATGATTTTCGAGGGTAATACATGAATGTGATTATGGTGATATTTTCTTCTTATGATTTCTATATTTACTAATATTTTTAGACATTTCATTACTACTGATGTTTCTCGAAATTTTCGCTTTTTGAAGTGCTTATATGAAAAAATGTATTTGCTTTTATCTTGAAAATTATTCGTTGAGGTATATTATCCTTCTTGTTTTTGTTAATGCGACTATTGAGACATGAGATTTACATTTTTACCGTCCGATATTTACACTGTTCTTTACACTTCATATTTGTAAGTACAGCACAAGGAAGAGTACATTAATTCTCATAAATTTTGAAGTACTGTATCTCATGTATTTAAATTTGTTGAATATATTTGAAACTGATTACTCTTAGGAAATTATTTACAAAGTTCAAAATTTGAATGACAATTTGAAAGTAAACTTTTCAGAGTTAGTATTTTTAATACAGAAAGACAGTTGGCGACGATTCAGACCCTTATTGATTTGACTTCTTCTTCATCATTAAAATGTCTCTAATTACTTTTTGATTCGAGGACACGAGCACTGGGTGCACACTAAGGGACATATTTCCTTTCATCCTCCCTTGCAACTTTTTTTCATTAAAATAATATTTTTTCTTCGAAGTCCCTACTTAGCGTTTGCGTTTATAGTATCTGATGTATTTTGAAAAAAAAAACAAAAAAAAAACACACACACACACAAGCCGTTTCAAATAGTTTATTCAAACTGACTTCGTAATTCTGGTTTGGAATTTTCTTCCGAAGTATTGGGAGATTTGCTTCAACAAGATAGATGACAAATGTAGTATCGAAAATCAATAACACATTGTTCGGTGTCGTCCGAAGGCTAACGTTGGGAGCCATAAAACGCTTCGTGATAAAGAGCCCCTCTCGCATTCTTAAGAGACGCCCATCTGAGAATTTCTTCTAAAGACTTCGGTAGGACAATATTTCGCTCAGTGCAGAAGCTTCAAGAAGGCACCGCAAACGGGGAGAAATAACAAGTTGAGTTCGGTGGTAATAAGTCTTTCTATTCAAGGTTATTTGAATACTATTTTTTATTTTCAAGAGACTTGATGTTAAGTCATTCCTTAAGATTCACCTAAACAATGATATGTGAATAATTATAGGTTATACACTGTTCTTAAATTCAGAAGTTCTGTCCAGAATTGTGAACTGATTACAGAATTATGATGTTATAAACGAATTCTTTAATGTTGTAATTCTGATGAGAAGAGCATAGATCGGGTGGTTGATACAATATTTTTTACTCTCTCTGCAACTTCATTTTGATCGTATACCTTAACTGAACCTTAGTTATTAGACTACAAATTGAAGCGGTTATACAAATTGAGTGGCACTACTAACATTTAAAGAACGTCTGGAGACACTTTCACAAATAAGTGGAAATGTTTCAATCGATACCATTACAGTGATTGAGATGATTTCGTTACACCAGCAAAAAGAAAAAAAAAGTGAATGTTTTGGACGGAGAGGTTCAGATCATTATGCCTGCTCTTCCACCTAACCGTGACATGGATGAAGGAATTGGGAAGAAGGGGTGTTAGGATACCGGGAAATTATGGAACCGAAATTCCCCTGCAGTGGATGAGGGAAACCTCACATGAATATCTCACCCAGTTCGGCAGAGCATGGTTTGAACCCTCGCTCTACTTCTACCAATACCAAGACGCTCCCATCAAACAATCCGGAATATGAAACAAAATCTAAACAACATCATTCGAAAATAACAATCTTTCCATATTAAGAACAACAACTCTTTGTGTAACATAAATCAGAATAATCGGTAAGATCACATTTGAACTATTCTTATCAAGAATTCAGTGTTGTAATATAGAAGTTAAAATAGAATTTCAAAACAAAGTTTAAATGTGACGGAAAATAGCTTCTATGCAATAATATAACTAACTGTTACAGATAATAAATTAACACCTATTTAGTTAAATCCGTAAAAAAACTTTTCTGTGCCAATGTAAATAAAATGGAAACCAAAATCTAATATTCATCAATTAGATACAAATAAAATGGAACACTAGCTGTAGAAGTCTCAAGACTCGAAAATATGTTCCACACGTACCGGACGAAAAAATTTTGTTGTCATAATTTCCCAAAATAAACAATAAAGACAATGTAGAATTACACCAATTTTAACTCCGATAACCAAAGTTATTACTTTAAAAGTTTAATGGTAATACTAGATGTAGACCTACAGTTTTCGATTAACAAGCAAAACAGTAACATTTTCTCACATTTTTCAAAAAGTTTCTCACATTTGCACCAGAAAATACAACAATGATTCCTCTCACAGGCATGTGGTTTGCTCTAATCAAGCACTGACGGACAGGTTCCGATGCGGATGCCTTTTTATGCATGACCTTTTCCACCGCAAAGAGTATTTGAATTTTTGGTGTTGTTTCCAACATACACGGTTCCAATCGATCCAGGTTTAAACTATTCATTTTATACATAGCTTTGTGGACTAAGTCTTTATTTTTCTTCACTTTAAAGTATTTGCTACATTTAAGACCTTTTTGTTTGATTTCGTTATGTAAAAAGTCATCTGTTGAGTCAATAAAAATCACCTTACTTCCAATTTGTATATAAAGGTAGATTCGAACTTGGAATTTTAATTTTACAAGGCTTCGTTTTATTGGAAATAAACCGCATACACCATGGTGATATTTCATATTTGTTATTTTACTAATCTGATCATGGAAGAATTAATGAAATATTTTGAATGTTTATTACCCTGGTGGTCACCTATAGAACTGCTACTTATTTACCACACGCATTCACATTCGATACATATTGACGGGTGTGCTTCACTAGTTGCGGAATGAGCCACTGGTTTGGTTCATTACACGTATCATTTATTGTGGTTCACGTAAAACCATTCCAGAATGCTTTTTCAAACACGAATTGTAGCCCTTCTAATATTTTTTTACACTTTTTAAAATAATGACGAATAAAAGATGTAACCAAGACATAAACGACAAAAATGTTTCTATTCTCTATTTAATTATTATATTATGTATAATTTTCTTAATATTAAACAACAATATTATTAAACACAAAATATGTTAGCGAATTTTGCCAGTAATACAATCATATTTCCTATTAACACCAATTTACGTGTTGAATGATAATTAAATAATGTGAATCATTTTCTTTCTTTGAAATGAAAAAGATTCATAAATACCTATTTTGACAGTTTTGGGAAACAAAGCAACTAAATTATACCTCAGAAGTCCCCAGTTTATGTACACATGCGTAATATTAATAATTACAAATATAATGCGTTTCTATATTTTTATTCTAGATTGTAGGGTCCTAATTTCTAGGTACTTTTGTATAAACCCACATTTATACCACATTTAGTGATGATCTAATGGTTGGGATAGATTGAAGGTCGGAATAAGTAGTTTCGAAGATCAAATTTCTAATAACCATACCGATATTTTCATATGTTGATAAATGAAGTATAATGAAAATTTACTTCCAGAGCGAGAAGAATAATCAAGATCTTAATGCTTATCTTTACCCGGGGACTTGTAAAAAACGTCTGTTGATGAAGTTTCGCACATAAACTACAGAATGTTCGGAGATATTGTTGGAAATAGTCACTGAACTGGGTATTATTCATTATCAGGGCGAAATAAAAATTGAAATAATAATATAATAATGATACCTTTAATTTTTAACAAAGCAGTTGTTATTTTCAAGGTCAAGTAATATTGAATAAGTTTATTTTAATTTGTCAAAAATTTGTTAGAACTGCGAAACGCTACTTGGGACAATATACACTACTTCTCTCTATAATTAAATAATACAGATTAATAAAAACATTTCTGGAAAAATTTTGCACATAACTGCTCTCAATTAAATATGCATCAATATTTTCATCCTGTGGGAAGTAAGGTGAACTTACCTACTAGTAACGTCAAAAATAATACATTGCTTAGAAATTTTATATATTGCTTAGATCCTGGAATACGACCAATTCCAAATTATTTGACACGTTTTCGCAACCCTCGTTTGCGGTATGAGTGACACGCATTCGCAACCTAAGATGCATTCTGGACGAGTAACATCCGGAGCTGTGCGTTTGTTCATAATAAACCCATCCTCTCGGGAAATAAGATCCGCACTGTGAGAGAGAAGTCACATCGTGCTTTGTGTGGGAGCATCTTTTGAGGTCTACTCTCGCGGGAAGTCGACAAAGGACGAATGAACTCGCGCTGCAGCCAGCCGCCACCAGGAGCGCGCGCACCCTACACTCATACACGTTCTTATTCAAATACACTTTTCCAATTTGCTCATCGGACGAGCCGGCAGCTTCCGTCGACTGCGCGTCTGTGGACGTTCACAACGAAATCAAACTTCCATTTCCTTCTTAGGTAAAATGTGCAAAGAAAAATGAGGGAAGAAGCAATAACGCGAACGCATTTTCTATGCTGGATATTCTTTTGAACATGCTCTTTACTCTTTGGAAATAATCCTGAGGGAGGGAAAAAGTGCTTGGAATAGCATGGAGGAGAACGAAATGGAATTGCTTGCCCTGAGTTCTTTACGTAGAATGCCACAAAGGTTCGTACTTTTCTCGTATCGTCAAACTCGTGTCATTCTTTCTGAGCAGGATGTGAAATTTTATTTCTAGATGTGGAAAACTGATGAGATCGGAAAATTTATGACGTATTTTTCTCTATCTTGTCAATCCTGTTTGTTATATTTTTAACTTGAAAGATAATGTGCTCATTTTATCCTCTCTATTGTTAGATTTATTACCTTAAAATATACATAATTAGGTGAATGCGCAGTTTAAATAGTCAGTGGGTTGACATGCAGAATTTACCCGGAAACATACTTACATATTAACGATTAATGAGTTGGGAATAATTCGAATACTAGATGCTCTCGTAATCATAAAATACAAGTAGTACAACATAAAAAATTAAGCACATTTCTACAAAAATAAAAATAAAAGCAGCCAGATTAAATGTAGAAAATACATCATGCTATTCCTACTTTCCTGAATGTAAATTGCTATATTTCCTCATCAAATTACTTCAAATGAAGTGAATTCTCTGCCGGAGAGAATGTTCAAAATTCACTTTTTTTTGCTTTTCTCAAAATAAAATGAACCAGATAAGTACTTTATTTTATATTGAGTATGCCAACTAAGCTGGTGAAATGACTTTCATTAGAATTAAAAAAAACTGTACTGGTAGACACCACATCTGTTATTCATTTCTTAATTTATTTTCGATTTTTCCAAAAGTCCTTTTCCTAATATACCTTCTTTAAGTTTCAAATCGTTATTCCGAGTGACTTTGAGGATATTTGAAACGATAGTGGGCGAATATACTTGACATTACTGTATTCAGTAAATTCCAATCAAAATACTAATAAAACATTTAATATGTATTTGCACGACTTATCAAATAATATTTTATTTTGCAATAAATGTACCCCTTCAATTATAGCATGACTTTAATTTAAAACCTCTTTAATTATAGTCAGTGGTGGATCTATACCTAATACATCATTGGATATGAACTTGTGTTAGGTAAAATTGAAATTAATGAAAGACATACTTCTTAAAAGTGTTACCAGATTTTTCGCTCACTAAATGTACATGTTCTTGGCAAACGTGATACAAATTTGTATTATAATTTCTGCGTATTATATGCACTGCGACTCTCAACACTGGGTGGCGTGTTTCATGCAGGCATGTGTTTCTGCAATACTTGTGTAAGCAATACAACGCAATCACATTGGCCACAGCACAACTCATGACTAGCCTCCAGTGTTTTTAACGCGTTCTGAGGAGGCGGTAGGCGATGTCTTTCTTCGCGGGAGATTTACCTATTTCTCAGAGGATCCAGAGAAGTTCGAAATTTGTCTGTTTCACTTGCTTCATGGTAAGTGAATTTCTATTCATTTACGGGATACCGTTTTTCCTTCCAAACGTTAGTCTCTGTACATTGTAAGCTGTTTGTTATCTCACTAGTAGATCCTTTATGTATTGATACTCGGGTTAATTAGTAGACCTCTTCAAGATAAGACAAAATTATTGATTGTTATTTTATTTTAAATCTTTCATATGTTTGTTCGTTCGTTATGTCTGCATTAAAAATGTATTTTCATGAATTAATTGATATGCATCTTAATAAAATTCTGATTAGGAAACGGAATCTTTATCCTTGTTAATTCAACAATTAATAAATCCGGCCACTATTTAATAAATTGTTAATTATCTATTAGATGAGTTGATGTATTCTATTTTAAATTATTAAAAGATAATGTTTATAAATAACCACAAACTCATTAAATTTTATAAACATTATCTGTGTAGTTAAACCAAACATTTCCCCATCAGAAATGATTATTTCATGCTTCCCAGGTCCCTTCCCGGTTAGTCCCCTCGATTACGGTCTAGATCCGGCAGGCTGCAGCACGAAGGATTGCCACTCGGTCATGTTCTTCCTTGAAGTCCACCATACTCGTACTGCAAATCCATACACAGCGGTCTGTATTCTGCCGTTCTGTAGGATCCACTTCTGCTTCGGAGCGGTTCCTATCCTTTATACTATAGAAAACTCAGCAAGCTGGACCTCTATAGAACGATACGAATGCACAAAATGTCTTTACAGTATCTAATATAGTCTCCAGTTTAATATTCACAGTTGGTTGCTGGATAATTTAGGCTGAAATATATTCTATCTTTGATAAATTGAAGTTGTATTTTTATTTTCGTATAAAATAATTCTTAGTGCAATGTACTGAAATCGCGAGGGTGTGCCGATGGAAAGTTCTCGTATTTGACCGAAAATGTAGTACATTTTTCACTTTCATCAATTGCATGAGTGATTGTCAATATAGGACATTCCATTTTTCTGGTAAAATTTTCATTATTAGAAAACAGAAACAATTTTCTTTCCTTTGATAAATACTTCTGGTTCTTACCCCGCTCCGCAGCGGTAGGAATAGAGACGTTTTATTCAATTTAGCACGTAAGAATTGTCCTAGTTTTGTTGAGATCAATCCCATGTTGTGTAAGAGTTCAAAGATTAACATACTCGCACAGGGAAACAATGACTGGTTGTTTACAAATGTAATAATTAAAAGAGATATTTCAGAAATTGGATCAAAAGATGGTCTATTATATTGAATATTTCGTTTGCAAAGATTTCCTCAATTCGTATCTGATTCTCCTTCATTCACCAAAGACTTGTAGTTTCATCAAACGACTAAACATTCATCAAACTAATTGTATAGAGCTCGTAGTATGTACGTACAATTATTTTATAATAACTTTCTTAACACAATGAAAAATATAAAATCAAAACAATTTTAAGTATTATTAATATTCTGTGTGTTATCCTTATTATTCTTTGAAACAATTACAAATTTTATCAATTTATTGGCTGCTAACGCAATAATTAAAATATTCATAAATTATTCTAATTCTGTAATTTTTTATGCACTACTATCCTAACTAAAGGCTGATAATGACAGATTTAAAATTTGATTCTTCATAAAGGACAAGTCTTTATGAAGAATCAAATTCTGTTTTTTCTAAGTTTTAGTTCCTTTCGCACTTACTCTTGGTTTCGAACTGTTTGCTCGTTTCTGCTTCGCACTACTCGAACGTCGTGTTTGACTAGCCTTGGGTTTCATCCCGAAATCGTCTGGGGTATTCCTGCTCTCTTTAGATCCTATTCCTAAATCTTCTGGGGACTTTCTGCTCTCCCGTTCTTTTTTATCTTCCGTGTTTTTCTTCCTCACATCGTCGTCTATTTTTGATTCCCCTCTTTTACTCGCATGGCGTTTTATGCTGCCCTCCCGACTGACACTCTTTTGGCTTCTGTTGTCACTATGTATGCTTCCAGCTTTACGGATTTTGCGGGACGCATCTCTTGCACTCACGCTTTTCGGATGTTTCGAGGTGCGGATTTTCTTAGAACGACGCAAGGACTTAGAATGGCCTGATTGGTCGATGCTGGAGTTGGGAGTGGTGGGTGGCGGCGGTGGGGGTGGAGGCACTCGAAAGTATCTTTTAGGACCTGACAGATGATCATCTGGGGAGTAGGCCACGTACAGAAAGCCATCCTCGTCGTGAAATTTCTGCAAACAAATTAATAATACATAAATTCATAATTACTCCGATCTGGGAAATTCCCTTGATATTTCCTGGAGAAATATTCAATGTCGCCGGTCGGATATCTAAAGTTTATGTAATACATTTTCATGGAGGAAAATATAAATACAATTATTTATCTTTTTACATATTATTGTTCCCAACACACAGTTCTGAATATATTAAAATTAATACTTTTTCTTTGAATACAAAAATATAAATAAATTGAAAGAATAATAATTTAATGCAGCGCTGTCCTATTTATCTTAACCCGCGGTCCATTTCCTAGACACTTTCGATCGATCGGGTCGGCACGATTTGGCAAAATGTTGCCCGATACATAAAACTAATGGGTCATATTTATTCATTTGATACGCGATATTTTGATTCTCATCAACCAATTTATATATCCGGAAAAAGTAATTCGTATATTTTTAATTTTTTCAAATAATAATTTTAATTTTTTAGTTAGTATTGAAATAAAATGTTTTCATATAGGGCTTTCAATGAACGCATACGGGGCAGTTTTAGAGTGGCGCCTATTGCTGAGAAAGTATTAGTGTCGAGGTTAAGATGGTATGGACATGTTATGCGAATGATCACATAGTGAAGAAGTGCCTTTCCATAGCTACACAAAAGAAAGGAAGAGGCAGACCGCAAACGGCTTGGATGACGAATGTCGAGAAAGTCATGAAGACTTTGGGTCTGCCTGTTGATGACGATTATCAGCGAAGTGGCACCTCAAGATTAGGAAAGTCATCCCTGTGTAACAGGAAGAGGCGAGGACGAAGAAGAAGTAAAATGTTTTCATATTGTAAAGTATGATGGGGATATTCCGAAAACAAACACCCTTTTCTCTCACCGTAAATTCCACGTCAAATATTAATTATGGCAGCATAGATTTATTAATAAAAATTGTTGTCACCAACGTTGGATGTAAAATGTATTATAACTCGCTGGCCATAAAAAATGTTTGTCGGGTCACATATGGCCCGGGGGCCGGCTGTTGGACAGCGTAGACCAACAGAATTGATCACAACATTCTTATGTGAAATAATTATTACAGAATTTTCAGTGCTCCAAAATGTTATTGATTTTAATAAAATGCGAAGTATTTCTATAACGAAAAAAAAATTATATTCCTTATAATTTTTTACAGTGGAAGTGGGTGAAAAACTTACATCGTAGATGTGTCCAACTAAATCCGTTACTTGAACTATTCTCTCTCCTATCAACACAAGGAGGGGCACATCTGATAAAATATAAAGACGTGCACGCAGCAGGTGTATTAACTGGCCAGCCGTCATCTGGCGAGGCAGTAGTAGTTTCCGGCGAGCCAGCGGTGGAAGCCAGCTGTGTTCACTCACCTCCTCCACTATCACCTGCGTCAACATGGAACACTATATAACTGGTCATCAGACGTGCACCATTGTTTTGTCTCAAATCATGCTTACGTCAGAGGGTAAACAGGCATCTTAATCCTCCTTGTACCTCTTGACGACTTATTGCAATAAATGAACTACTTATTTTTTGTAGAGTCGGCTTGGAAAAAATATGATAATTATAATAGTTGCTGGCATCACATAGTAACCGTTTAATTGTTCTGCGAGTTTGTGGTCTACAACTACTCTTTTGGTTAATCTATTCGTTAACACTCAGAATACGCCCACGTTTTAATACAACTGACACTCTTTCTTATTATAACAGTTATATTCTCGTTTTAATTTTCCCCAGCTATTTTAGTGGCACATGCGATCGCCTTTAACACCATGAAATCAATATTAATAGAGGTATGTATTTAATTTGTTTGAGATACTTTTTTAAATTTATAATGTACTTAAAATTGTTTTGGTGTGTGCATTCGAATCAAACTGGAAAAATTAATGAAATCACCTAGCATCTTTATTGATAAAATCAATACTACTTCTATGAAAGGGAATACATACCGGGACTTTATCTGGAACTCTGTTCTTTACTTCTTCTGTTTCAGCTATCCTCTGTTCAAGTGAATTTCTTATTTTAAATTCGTATAATATAGTTGACTGTGATACGCTGCTCGATTTCTGCTTCATGTCGTATCTTTAGAATTCTTCCCTTACTTGTGTATACTCGATATGTATATCAGTTTCTTAGAGTTATGTAGAAGAAGTTAAACATATGACGTAACTTTGTTATTTATTTCGTAGCAACAATGTTTTGTAATCAGTGGTGAAATAGTTGATAACGTTTTATTTGAAATTGTTTTTTTGCATAGCACATTTTTATTGTCTTTTTTAAAATAGATATATCATATTTCGTAAATATAAAACCACTTTTAAGGAATTAAAAAAAATATGGTAATGTAGGTATATTATAAAATATTGTTTTTACAACACAAATTAAATTCAAATTGGGTACTGGAATTCAATTTATTACTAAATACTTGACTTCTTACTTGTTAAAATCAAGATAGGAAAAACTTACGAATTCTTCTTAACCGCAATAAAATTATAACCTGGTGGCCCAGACGGTTTGAGGTGTAGGTCTCCACTGAATCCCTGAAACATAATAAAGTTTTCGTCGTGTGTTAAATCTGAAGAAAATGTTTTAATGCGATGGTAGTTTTTTAACATACGGTTAATGAGACTTTCTAACCGATGTATTTGTAGATTCAATCTGATTAATAGAATCAATTTGCCCGAATAGTCTTCTTTTGTGGATCATATCTAAGAAATGGTTTGGAATGAAAAAATAAATCGCCACTTGCAATATGTATGTACGAAACCGTATGATTGGAACTAATGAAACACACACTAGACATGAACCGAAGTCAACTATTGGTTAGATCTATGTAGAGTGTCAAATGGCGCTAACATTCAAACATTTTAAGAGAACTATCAACAATTTTAATTTTTCTGGACATTTTCTACTTGCATCAGTTCATTTATCTGTTGTAGTTTCCAACATAGTTGAATTCTAACGCGTTTCAAAAATGAAGGAAAAACTAATACAGAATAGTAAATAATCACAAACAAGTCTACTTCATAAGGAAACTGATCGTTCAGCATATTTACTCAGACATTGAAGTAAGACTTGTAGGGGTATTCCCCCTTATGTGTACTATTCTATGGACTTTTAGAAATGACTATTTCCTGCGGAATAGAAAAGTTTTGCCAGTTCTTTTGTTTTATCCACACAACACGTGGGTTTCTTATGAAATCATGTTTTCCGTTCTATCCTCTTTGGAATCCTCGATTTGGGTAAATGGAAAATGAGCACATGTAGGAAAAAACTTCTCCCTAAAAATCCTGTATAAAATTATATATTTAAAGACGAGAATCATTCTCACACTCTTACGACTCTGGAATACATCGAGAAACTTAGATAATAGATTCAACCAGAATCAATTCGCATGGATCTGAGAACATTTTCATTCTCCTTCTTTTCCTTTTATCATACATTCCTTATACAGTACTTGTTTAATTGACCGTTTCTTTTTGTGAAAGTAAAAGACACTAAGTTCAAAATCATAGTTTTGAGATAAAGACTGTCATAAAATTATTAAAAATAATATAACAGTGTTCTAACTCGTATTATTTCGATTACTGATATTTCGATTACTGAACAATTCCTTTGACGATTTAATAGACTGCAGTGGTCCGTGGATTTCGTGACATTTGCTTGACAGAATGTAAAATTATTATACGACTTATTTTAAATTTAAAATAACTATTAAATAAAAGAAACTGCATAAGATACTTTATTTTATTAAAGACATCAATTTTATTTTAATACTACAGAAAAATATATTATTAATTATAATTTATGAAAGCAGTGTAACCTATTACAGTGAATTAACTATAAAAAATTAAACTAATGAAAATAAATTTTTACACAACACCAATTTCAATTTTGGAATCACTATCCTAGCTTGACCCCGTATTTAAATTCTAAGATCCTCCTCCATTTATTCCTCTCGTGGACTCCTCGTCTCCAGCATCGCACGCCACGGAACACCGCCGTATCCTCTCTTACTCCATTCTCCCATCTTGCTTTGAACACTTTCAAAAAATGTCACGCAAAATGTTTATAAAAGTGAAGACCAATTAATTTCATTGGCCAGTGACGGGCTGGTAAGGAAGTACTTGCCAATGTGAATATTTTATTTACGATTCGCGCAACACGTTTGTCGAAAACAAATAATTCAACATAAAATATTAAATCATATTCAGCGATAAAGTTAGTAAGTACTTTAGTATTTCTATTAGGATCCACTAATGTGAAATATGTATGGAGGTGTTAACATTTGACATTGCATTACTTTAATAAAATCATTAACTTATCTCATTCGTTTTAGTACATCGCTTAATTAAAAGCTTTCTCTTAAAAAGGTCTTGTTTATTTATTATTTCATTTTATACATTTTAGAATTAGAATTTATTTATTTCTCATAATAATTAATCTTGCCTGTTTATTTGTACTACTCAAAATACCTTCTAAAACCAAACTTGTATTAATATAAATAAATAGCATAAATTGTGTAGCGTCCGCGATATACATCTTCCGTTACCATAAACATCTATAGAGAAACAATCGTAATGATACGATAATTTGTTAAAAGAAAAGCGTATGTTATTCAATGCTTTATACTTACTTGAATGAGAGAGATAGGTTGTATTTCAAGGGAAGCTTCCCGGAAATAATTCGCCATGAGTTAGCTCGGAATAAAACCATTATAAAAAGAAAACCCGTTTAAAAGTTTATATTTGAAATAGAGATCATAATATTACATTGTCAGAGGGTTTATATATTTGTGCCAAATTTCAGTTCAATCGAATGAGGGGAAATGGTTTAAAATTCATTTGCAAGATTTGACCCAAACGTACGAACTATCAAGTGAAGTTAAATAAAATCTTGTAAAAAAGGATAAATATGACCGTAAGTGGGGGCTCGGAATGAAGTCATATTTTCAAGTTTTCCAATAAATATGTCGTTCAGTTCGGGAAGTTTTTCACGAGAATATTTGGTGAAAGAACTGAAAATAATCCAGGTAGCATATTTTGGTGATAATATCATTATAAAGATGATAATATCTATTGAAATATAGAATGTATGTACCAGGAATTATAAATTGCAGAACGAAATGTCCACAATATATTATCAACGTAGATCATTCATCATTTAGCATAGATCAGAACATTCAAACTTTTAGAATCCAAAGGAATATAGTTCGGATTATATGTAAATTTCACCCCCGAAATTCATTAAAACCTTTATTTAGAGAATTAAGTATTCTATCTCTTCCTTGCATTTATGATGTAGTTGTGTTTGTTAAGACAATTATTAAAATCTCATCCGTACTTTATAAGAAACAGTCTATCTCACTCGTAATAAGGCTAATAACCATCCTCCTGGTGTTTCACCAAAGAGGTCCATATCATTCAGGAATAATTTTGTATAATTCCCTTCCCATAAATATAAGAGATATAAATAAATTGAATGTTATCAAATCTACGGTTAAAAGTTTCCTTATGCGCTGTTATTTCTATAATGTGAAAGAACATACTGTTTTTTTAATAAAAAAGTAAATGAGAGTTTCAATTTCCCAATAAATATTGTTTTCCATGAGACTCGGATGATGTAGGGGAAGTTATATCCTTTATCCTTTATTACGCCATTTTTATAGTACTCGTGGTACTGATACATTTAGGAATAATAAATCGATAAGAGTATGCATTTATTAAATAATTTCTTTATTAAGTATTCAGTCCACCTCTGCCCTTGTGCCCTTCATTGGAATTGATTGGATGATCTCTTGTTTGTTTCCGGAGAGTAATTTACAATTAGTTTAGTATCTACCACTTGGTGATACGCAATTTGCTACACCTTTTTTGACAATAAAGTTTATTGATTTATTTGATCAGGTTCGTCCTCTCATTTTATCCGATGGGAGAAGGGGAAACTAACTTACCTAAACTAATATTCGTTTGACCAACACATTTCGGCGAAAATACTCTAATTCGAGACAATGCTTAGAAAATAAAATATATGAATTTAATATAAAATAAGATCATGATATTTGATGATACATAAAAATAACAAAATGGACTGTAGATAAATTTGAATGTTATACGGTCTCTGAATTAAATTATATGAGAGAGAAGCAAAACTTACTAATTACACAATACTAAGTACAAAGGACATAAAACTAAATTAGAAACGTACAATATCAAAATTTAAAATAATAGTCTTGTTGGCTGCAAAACAAACTTGATAGGTGTAAAGTAATGTATGATCAAATACGTATTTTTTCAACTTTCAGCGTCTGAACATATAAAAGAAAATAAATTATTCATTATCAGACGATGTGTTTCAGTGAAATCCANTTAAGACAATTATTAAAATCTCATCCGTACTTTATAAGAAACAGTCTATCTCACTCGTAATAAGGCTAATAACCATCCTCCTGGTGTTTCATCAAAGAGGTCCATATCATTCAGGAATAATTTTGTATAATTCCCTTCCCATAAATATAAGAGATATAAATAAATTGAATGTTATCAAATCTACGATATAATATATTGCTCATATCTCAATCATGAAATTCATTTATTTTTTACTTCGTAACACATGTAATAACTTGCTGCTTTACTTGTCGAACTTTTCTTAACCATTTATTCATTTAACTGTCGATCTTCCGTAAGTTCGTTTGCCTTTGACTTGGATAATAAACATTGTATTACAAAAGAATAATGTACCTTAAACGTGACTAATAATCAATCAGAAATAGAAAGTTGCATTTAACACACCAAATAATTAAATAAAAACTCATTAAGTGCATAAATGCAATTTACAAGACAACTTTGGAGCATCATGACACCATATCTGTACACGCCAACGTTCTGTGTGTAAAAGTTCCTTCTGACGCCTGGCAGCCTTCCTTGTTGCCGCTCATAAATCATTGTTGCGAATAGAACAACTACTGACGAACAGTTTTTTACTTCGAATATATTTTTAAACATTGAGATACAATTGAAATCTAACCAAATATATTACAACGTCAACGTCAATGAAGTTGGCTCACGTAAGAAATTGTTTGAAATGAGGATATTGAGAAACACAACGAAACGTATATGAAAAAGAAATATTTTATTTACATTTAATATCTTGAATACAATATTGTAACAGCATTTGTGTAAGTTTGAAGCAACATTTGTGTTATCTTCGCCGCGTTATCTTGTTGGAAAATATATCGTTTTCTGCCAAACAATCGCTGCCCTGATGGGCGTAGATTCACGTCAAGAACACCTATATAGTCTGGAGACTTTATCGTACCTGCACAAAAATGCAAATTGCCAACCTCATTCACTACTATGCAACCCCACACCATCACATAGCTTGGTTTAAGAACCACGCGATTGTAACAGGATGGATCGTTTGTTTCATCCTTCTTCTTTATGACCTTTCCGACAATACTTCCATATGGAACCTGAAAAAATGGATTTATGTGTCCACAGTACCTTTTTCCACTGAGATGGAGTCCAGCTGAGGTAAGATTTGGCCCATGCAATACGATGAAGTCTGAAATGGCTTAGTCTCGTTTGTAGACTGCGTAGTCACACTTTTTGATATATCGATGCTTTTGATATATGATAGCTTTTGATATATCGACGCGTAGATGCTTCGGAAATAGTCTTTTAAAAACTTTTTCATGCCCGTGTGACTAGATCTGCGACTACCAAGCGCCTATTTTTTCGAATATGAGACGAAATAGGCGTACTTCCTGATCTCTCAACTTAAGCTTCCGACCGGGAGCCTCTCCCGAACAGCTATTTCCAGTTATAATGAAACTATATAATACTACACACTGTAGATTGTGTCAAGTGGAACGTTCGGGCGATTTGGCACTGCGAAATACCACTTTGGTGCTGCTGTATGATTTGATTACGTATCGGAATATCCGTAGCTCATCCCCTTGCCCGCTTAGTACTTGCTATAACAATAGGGAATTGCTTGCCCTTATATGCTGTTTGCTTCCTCTAACGACACTGACTCAGAATAGTGCGCGAAACGGTTGGAATATTCTCGTTCTTTATACTAAACGAACTTTATTGCGAAGCGATGGGATTCAGAATGCCGCTTTTAGATCAACTTTCAGTATTTACTTTGTTTTTTCAGTTGTGACACTTAAATGTACTCTAAATATAACTACGCATTTTAAAGCGATTCGATGACCCCGCATTATTTTAATTACAGAAACCTTAGTGAACGAACTGAATGAAAATACCGACAGCGAAGGTCTAGTGGCAGCGACTTTGCTATTACGATCCCGTGGGTTCAAACCCTGCTCGGCCGAATTAGGTGAGGTTTTCAACTGGGGTTTCCCTTACCTATTCCAGACAAATGTCGGTTCGGTACCATAAGTTCCCCGGCAACCCTATATCCCTCCTTCCCAATTCCCTTACCCACGTCCAACGGTTAGGTGGAAGAGCAGGCCTCAGGGCCTGAACCTCACCAAAAGGCATAAAATAAATAAAAATAATAAATAAACTTCATTGACGTTGATGTATATTAATCACATATTACGCTTAATGTGCGGTTTGTGTTTTGATAATAAAGTCTAAATATTTGAAAATCGATTACTGCTAATTTTGTTTGCACCATAAATAATTTTTTAATGGATAAGAAATAAAACAATCGTATTTGTGAATTCAAATTACTATAAGAAATCTTTGTACATTTGTTTTTTTTATTTCAAGCCCGTAGATTTAACTTTATGTAAGTTATAATTTATTCTGCACACAAATGTGCTAACTTTTATGACGTAAATNGTCTTCACGCCACGTTTTTGATAAAAACCCACGTGTGCGTGTGAGCTTGAAGACGCGTCTAATGTAACTGATCTGTGGCCTTAAGCTGGGATTCATCAAATTCTTTATCTGCATTTTTAACGGAAACCGAGGTTGTCGTTGCGGCTTGCGAAATATACAGGAAATGCGTTTAAACCAAATTTGCGAACACATGGCTAAATACTATTGATAAGGGCTCTAATGACCTTGACGTTGACGAGCCCTAAAGCCCCACAAAAAAACAAAAAACAAAGAACAATAACTGGGAAACAGGGATCCAGACGTATTAACCACTCCTGCAATGTACTTACAATGTAACTTTCTCAGTAACAGTAATTATGGTAAAAGTCTTTCAAATATGTGCTTAGGAGAATACTTTCCCAAAATCCTATAACTACAAGTGTTTAGGGTGTCGTTTATGTACATCAAGTGGTCAGAAGTATTCTTTTCACAAACTATAAACGAATTTTTGCATCCAAACTAAGCTTCCATGTCTCAAAATCTTAATCTCCGCAGCAAATATTTGTCAGGATGCCATATATATTCTCAAACAAGTGAAGTGGAGGCAAAACTACATTTATTTTAATATTTAAAGAATATATAAAGTTTGGGTGGTTAAATTTTTCTCCGGGGTCAAATTCTATAATTTTTTATTGTTATTTATCAGACGGTGCAACTGTGTGAAAGGTCAGATTACGCCATTGGAAAGTTTTATCCGTGTCTATTGCACGGAATTTTGCGCGTTTTTCGTGGAAGTACTATACGGGTACTAGAAGTTCATAGAGTGTGAACATTCGCCAATACCTTAGGCGCGTAGACGAGATACGTTTGAGATAACACCAACAAATATTTTTTTGTAGTTAGAAGATTTGCCATTTATAGATATTATATTTATCGATCTTGTGAAACTGTGTGAAACGGTCGAAAAGGGTTTCTTTCGCTTTGTGAGTATATAATAGTGTAGTAATAAATAAAACAAGATTTTGACGAAGATCAAATGAAGACATGACACGAAGTGAATTAATTGAAGAAATATGTTATATTTTTGTACTTAGCTAAATAACTTTAATATGATTTTCTCAGAGCTTCATCTAAAGCAGTTCTATTGAATAGGATGTTCGATGAGAAGCGTTTTTTAATCCGTGAGTGAACATTTCATAAATTAATAGTGTAGTTGATACTCTTACATTCATTTTCCAATATAATGTCTATGCAAGAAAAAATAACATTTTTTGGAGAAGATATTATTATTTATTGTATATATAAATATATTTTCGTTACACTATCGGTAAAATATATGTTAAGGATCTTGAGATAAACCTCAAATATAATTAAATTATGGTAATCAAAAATGTATCAAGAAAATTTGTTTTAAAATGTTACAACACCTACTGCATCTGAGGTCTGGTTATAAGGAATATGCTATGCGACAAAAAATTTCTTTTCAACTATCCTTGGGTTATGTTCTAATTCTCTTCAACCAATTAATTGCCTCTCATCATTTTGATCTGTGCTTCTGCTTTACACTACCCGGACGCTTTTCTTCACTTGTCTTCGATTTCACTTCATCTTCTTGTTTGGTCTTTCTGCTCTCTCGTCCTTGTATGTCTCCCCCTTTTTTCTTTTTTCCTTCTTCGTCTTCCGATTTACCGGTTTGTCGCTTCGTGCTGCTTTCTCGACTAACGCTTTTGACACTTTTGGTCACGCTTTTCTGACTGCCATCCTTATTAACACCTTTGCGCGTCGTTTTCGATGGTTTGGCGGCCTTGACCTTGGTAGTCAACCCGTTTGAACCAACCCCTTCTCTCAAAGCGGGAGTGGTGGGAGTTGAGGGAGGTGGGGGTGGGGAAGGAGAAGCTCGCGCGAGATATTTGGGACCGGCCAGATGATCGTCAGGAGTGTAGGCGACGTATAGGAAACCATCCGGATCATGTAATTTCTGCGGAGAAGAATATAATCAGAGAGAATAATGAGCGAAATGGTACTGTATGTGAAAGTGTAGTTTCATGAAATGAAGGGTGGAATCGAATGAAAAATAATACGTACAAATTAATTGAGTTGGAAATAAATTATTCAATGATTAACTTCGCTTTTTACCATTGTAATTATTACAAACGCGAATCAAACGAGGAAACTAATGTACATTTACACATTTAATAAAATATAAACCTCTGAACAATATCGAGCCTGAAAATATTATTTATACAGACTAGCGTCTTATGGTACTACCTCGTTCACCAATTCTCTTAACTGTAATATTAACTAACTACTCTGGCTGGGTCTTTCGGAAAATGGGGTGATAGTTTGGCGCTCACTGTACGGTGAAGACGGTATAGATGTTTTTCAGGGAGCCTTGGGCACTGGTTTGTTTCGCAAGGATGGTTATGTTACGGACACACAGGAAATACCTACAATTGTTTCATCGTCTGGATCCTTTCCTTGTTTCAGGCTCCTTGTTGGATTATAAAGCGCGTAATGTTAATTAAAGACGATGTTGATTTTAATGTAATTTTTATAGAAGATGTAAGGTGATGAAGTGAAACTCGACTCTGATTTTATAACATCAATAGAGAAGAAAACAAATTGTAAGATATTCTATTCTATATCTCCAGGTCTGATGTTGACGTACTCCAGATGTCGCGATAGTTTAGAACTTGCAATAGTTAAGCATCAATTTAATTAATTTAGGTACAATCATTGTTTACTCAAGACCACACAACGGGAATGAGAAAGAACGCGTCCCGGTGCACGTACGCGCAGAGACATATGAAGACCTTAGGGGAAAAACCAACTTTGTCCATTGTTTTTTGAAATTGAGATTTTAACGCCATTTGATAGCTTAGGAAGAGTACTACATACTTGTGGCTCCCAAACAGTGAACAGTCAACTCAGTCTCGTATAAATGAGGGCAAAATATATGGATCTACTGGGAAGAACCAACTCAGTGAAACTTGATTTTTCAGTTCCTGAAAAAGTTTGTTTTTTGGATAAAGTTGGTTTTTCTCCGGAGGTCTTCATATATGATTGATATGAGTCATCAGTAAGGATGGCACGGTACGTTTGATTGTCCAAAATATCTTTCAATTCTTTTTTTCCAAATGGTGAACTATGTGGTAGTCCTGGCCCAGCCGTGACATCGTAGAGTGCGCACCGATTACAATGGATGAAAAAAAAAAAATGAAATTAACTTTGGTAACAGCCCATACGTGCTAGAAATCTTTACTAATTGTGTCTATTGATGCAAGAAATTGTAGTTCATCTTGAAAGTAAATATTCTTTTTGTTTGGTTCCATACACGAAACTATTTGTTATATCAAAATTACGACGAAGAATGTAAAAATCCAGTACAACTATGAAAAAGACTTACGTCATAGATGTGTCCCAGTAAATCTGTAGATTGAACATCATGCTCTCCCATCACCACGAAGAGATCTATATCGGGCAGGATACGGAGACGAGCTCGCACCAGGTGCACCAACTGCCCAGCTGTCATCTGACGTGGCACCAAAAGCTTACGGCGAGCCAGGGATGGCAGTTTGTTACGTTCACTTACCTCCTCAACAATCACCTACGTCAATGACCATAAGTATATGGTGATGTATTGTCTGAATTATGCAATGTTACAGCAAAGAAGGAATAACAGAACATAGATGTATTAGAAATTAGGTTTCTTATTCAACTGAGTAGCGTTATCTTCTATTACGCCACCTTAACTACTTTTCCAACTTAGAACATTTTCTAGTCATTGTAGTAATGTCTTAGATATAATAATTTTAGGATACTAGTTTATCTGATTTCATTAGTACTAAGAATTATTTTCATTGCAAACTAATCGTCACTTTTATTACAGTGCACACAATATAGTACTATTCTCATATAATATGCCTCAACACTTGATCATTTTCCTAATTAACATTATAGTTCTTGTTTTTTCATTCCCTTGGGTGATTTAAACAAGTTTTTGGAATGGTCACGAGTACGTAAATATTTATAGTGGTATGTTGCTTTGCATTTAAATGGTGTACTGAGAAAAATTTAGTCTTAAATATGAAAAATATATTTTCTATTGCACACATTCCAGGTAGAAACATACAAAGGAGAAAATTGTGCATTCCACAAAGGAGTAAACTAGTAGTTTTAAGGGTTTATTTGACTAATATTATTCTAAAGAAAAGTACATGAAATGATATTACATACCGGTATCTTATCAGGAACTCTTATCATAATTTCTTGTGATTCTGCAGTCCTACGCTCAAGCGGGTTACGTATCTTAAACTCATATAGTATGTGTGATTGCCCGACACTATTCTTTGCATGAATCATAATGCTTAAATAAAATTAATTAATATCAAAGTTTCATGTACCCGATATCTGAATGTGTGAGAATTACTTAAATGTAAATAAACACATTATATGTATTTGTTTTTAACATAAATAACTATGTTTATTTTTTCCTTGCTATTTTTGTATAAAATGTTTGAAAAATATTTCTCAGAGAGATTGATCGTCTTTAGAAGAAAATAAACCATCAAATAACGTCATTAAGGACTTTCACATTTGCAAGAAATCTTACGCTACATTTTCACAAATGTTTTGTATCTTCAATATAGGCTTTGCGGTTATTAAAATATTTTCTTTAATAATGAAGTGTCTTTTATTACATAGTATTGTAATTTAACGTTTCTGATAAGCATTAAGTAGATATATAATTAAAATTATTGTTTGTTGATTTTTAATTTTTAAATTAATGTGCATGCTGGAAACATAGGAACAGAAACTATAAAAAATAATACATGTAATATTAGTAACATTAGTGTATTGTTTCTATTTCTATGTTTATTTAATAACATTATATCCATTTGAAGTCTGAATATATCGGAAATTCCACCGTAAGAGTTCTTGCTCATTAACAATTGTTTAATGTGTTCTTCTTGTCTTAAAAAGTATGAGCATTCATTGTTAGTATTTTTTATGAATCATACATTCATCTTGGAAATGTTTATTTTCGAAAGAGTTATTTCTATTTTTTTGATTATTCAGTCTCCTCTCCTAAAAGAACAACCCTCATGTATTTATAAAACAGAGAAGAGGAAACCGTTTTTGAACTGTAAAATATTGGCACCAAAATGGAATTTTAGAACTGCGAGAATATTGTGACTCCAAAATGGGGTTCTTCGGAATCGACAGCGAAAATACTCATGTTACCAGGACTTCAGTACTTTTTTGTTATTTTGCTAAAGTTTGTTTCAAGACGTCGTTACTCATGAAATACTATTCCATTATCGCGTTAAGCGAGTAGTATTTCATGAATTTTTCTGGTATTTCGAAGATAATTGATGTCTTTTACTCCAAACGGAGACGAATTTAATTTGTCAAACAATACATTCTAGATGACTACTGTACAGGAATTTGTATCAATTATAAATAAAATATTTTCTGATCTATAGCGTTTTGATCTCTGGTGGAGTGGTGGTGAAAAAGCAGCGTGTGTGTATTCGAATTGAATATTGTTCTAGTGTGAATATCAGCTGTGATGGGAGAGTTTTAGGTTACTGTTGGTTATGTTAAGGTTATATGCCCTTGCAGATTGCCACGTGATATCGACTGAATAATTGTGGTTAATGATGAAAGGTGCACTGATTAGGATTAATTCATTCAATACTAAAAATATATCAAATTACAAACTTTTACGACTACTTGTTGACAAATGACGGTATTTTACTCACAGCGTTTCGTCAACAGGTTTGCGAGTTCGTCACATGTTTCTCAGTCATGTTTGACAAAATATTGTGAGTATATACAGCTATAAAATGTCAGAAATGTTTGTAATTTGATAATATAATGATAATAGGTGAAAAAAGCACTATTAAAATATAATCATATTCACAATAGTTACAAGGGAGTCTAAAACGCCTTTTACTTTCTCATATACGTAGTATATAGAAAGTATTGTAATCGTGAAAAAAATTTGAAAGCGAGATTTCGACAGAAATATTCGTTTTGGTGATCCCTGATTCTGAAAAAATGGTATTTCGAAAAACGTCCATACGTCTGACCGTCTGTGCGAAGCAATTCTGAGTAAATGGATGTATCATTACGTATTTGCGGTAGAATTCACTCGATGTCGATGCACGTGCTGTTATTATTTTCCCTTTTACTTTGCAACAATGGGTACTTCTCATGAAGGTCAAGTTTTGAGTGATTCTCAAAAAACGGCTCTAACGACTTTGCATAAATTTCCTAAACGTAAAGTAGAATTAGTATGCATTACATTTGCATTAGCGTTATTTCTCTTGAAAGTTTGAAATAGACGCAGTAAAATAATTTCAGTCTGCTACACTTGCTCATTAGGTTACTGTTTCAAGAAGCTTGAATAATATTTAGCAGCATAAATTGACCAAGCACACGTAGAATAGAATTTTCGTAAACTGAAATGAAAGATACGATAATGATAAAATACATAGGAAGACAGCAAACATACCGCAGATACAAAAGCACAGCAATTTCCGGCTACAACGAAATTACATTTACATAACATTTTTACGATATTTATAAGACTGATATGTTGCTATACGTTTTGAAATAATATTCTGAATATTAATTTTACTTTTAAATTAAAAAAAACAGTAATAAGTTCATCTAGTGACTGTGAGCATGAATAGAGCACTGGAAGACGACCAAAATATAAAGGACCACGTCAGAAATGACTCATTCACTATGGAATTTTTTCTCATACTATGCTACAGACGGGGAAACGTATATGAGAAAGTATGTACAATGGTTTTGCACCACTAGTTTTCCCTCATGTGCTCTTATTCTTACCACTCACATCAGCAGTTATACAAACACATCACTTGAAACTGAAGTAGGTGTTTAAAGGAGAAGAATTTTTTTTGACAATTAGATCTTGTCATGTCGACCATAGCGATATTGTTATAACTTTGACACCTATCAGCACATAATTTTGTCGACCATTCAGCACGTAGAAACAGTTAATACAGTCGTGGCATTTCTTTCCATACTGCTGTTGCAGTGACTGTTTGTGTCACACGTAGAAAGAAATCCATGTTGCATGTATGCGGCTGTGTAACTAGTACTGGGGTGACGCTTCTAAGAGCATACAGCGGCGGATCTGAACGTAATCATGGGGGGGCTAACCGGGAAGGGATCTGGTTAGCATTTCTGTTTGAAAATTATGGTTTAACAACAAATATTTTATAAATATTGTTTATAAATATAATAGATTAACTCATCTCATCAAATATGCCTATTAACAATTACCAATATTAAATAGTGACCAAATTTATTAACTGTTTAAAACGGCGAATATATATTAAAGGATAAGAATTTCGTGGCAAAATAAGAAATTTATAAAGATAATCAAATAATTCATGAAAATATATTTTCAATGTAGACTTAATGAAGGAACAAAAAATATATGAAAACTAAAAAATACCAATCAAGATATTTTGTTTTGGTATATTCCTAAAAAGAAGTGTTTAAAAGGTTTTCTTGTTAATACGAGTACCAATAAATAAAGGATCTACTACACAACGTATGGAAGTAATAAAGGCATCCCGTAAATGAAAAGAAATAAACATGCCGTCTATAGCAGACTTGAAGTATGTAGAAGACAAATTTCAAACGTCTCAGGATGGTCCCATCCTCTGTGAAGCAGATAAAACTTCCGTAAAGAAAGACGTCGCCTACTGTCTCCAATGCGTTAATTACATGGGAAGCTAGCTGTAATACGTAACTACTGTCGGCAATGAGGTTGTACTGTATCGCTTTATACAAGTATTGCATAGTTAAACTCAAATTTATTTTAAGTTTCCCTATAACACGCAAATTGAGCGTGCGAAATTTCTGGCAACACTTTTACAAAGTATGCCTTTTATCAACTTTAATTTTATCTGTTCAGGTCCAATGGGTGGAGGGACTAGGAAGGCTACATTTGCTATTTTTTGTCTCAATTTCACTCTTGTAGGTAATTGTAAGTTTAAATGTCTAGCTTTTGCTTTGTCTCTCAGAAAAGCTAGTCATATCTGCGTCTCTCACAAGTTCATTCGTCATTTTTTTATATTTCTTGTCATTCATCGATTTGTTTCGTTTTGTCAGTATTTTTCCTTTTATATATCTTTCCCTAAGGTTGTAGTATCGTCTGAAAGTTTTTAAAAAGTCCAGTTTTGTTGTGCATAGGATGTTGCGTATTTAACATTTCGGAGCCCAGATGCAAAATCATGATCCTAAAATGAGAACTAATAAGAACGTGCCCTTCCCTAAAATAAGAACATAATATGCTTCCACCTCCCCAAAATAACATGCGAGTTACGGAAACGCGGAAATGCAATTAAAATAAAATCCACAAAAATATATTAATATAGTTTCTTTGTACTAAAATGTTAACTGGTCATCATTTTAATATTTAGAGGGTATTTAAACTGAAGTATTCTCTTTCAGTTATACCAATATTTATAGATTTCAGAAAAGTGTAGATGCTTTTAGAAGTTATTATAATGTGGGTATACATTTATTAATAGTTGATAAAAGTCATATTTTGTGACTTTGCAAGTACGAATATCTCTGACGTAGAATTTAATTTATACAACATGTACAGAATCAGCCTGAAGCAGCGAACATCTTAAATATCTCCTAAACGAATAAAGGTACCGAAATGCGGTTTTCACTACAGCAGAGAAAAAATATCGCGAATAATGATGTTCGGAATTTGGTGTACGGAACGAGGAAAACTGGACGACTTTCATGTGTCCGGTGGACCATCACCCAGGCGACATCATTCTCCATGTCTTAATATATATATAAGGAAATGTTAAATAATTCCCTGTGCTGTTTCTCTGTTGTTATTCGTTACATCAAAGTATTTGTCTTTTCAGGGACTAGTTGTGATAAAAATACCGTATCGTACAAAAACACAATTAAAGAACAATATATCTGCAGGTAAAAGAGATACCAATCACTTAAATACGTCAAATAAGCTGATGTCACAATTTATCTTCGTAAGAACAGCACTTTTGTATGCATCGTCTGCGGACAAGTAAAAATTGCGACGTACCGGGACTCGAACCCGGGACTTCCTACTGTGACCGCAGGTCGGCTACCGCTGCACTATCCGCCTCGACTCCCAAATACCATACACAACATCTACGAGGCGTGTTCCGGTGAGCCTACGTCACTTCCCTAAGAGGGAATGTTGTGTTTGGGTATCAGAAGTAGAAATGGTGGTGCAGCAGCACACCTGCGGCCAAAGATGGAATTCCCGGGTTCGAGTCCCTGTTCTTCGTCGCAATTTTCACTTGGCCGTAGACGATGGAAACTTCCTTCCTCGAGTAGGTACTCGGAAGTTGTGAGTTAAAAAGACGCTTTGTTAGTATATTCATTCGTTTAAGAGATATTTCAGGTGTAAGCTCTTATTGACTCATTCGACATATCTGTTAAATAAACATATCGATGTTGGACAAATAAGACCTAAGTGCTAATTATCTCATTACAGGTAAGATGCAGTACTACATGCCAGGGAGTGCGTCCATGCTCAAGATAACGTAAGTTATTAAATGATCATTAATTTATGTGGCAAGGTAAATGAGTTTTTAGCAGTGGTTAGTAAAATGAATCGAATATATTGCAGATGTCATTAGGTTTCATATATTTTTCCTCTGTAAATTTTATTGCTCGCTTATCTAGAATTCACATTTAAGTCACTCCTTAGAAGTTTTTGTTTGTGTGGTACTTTTAGTCTCACTCGATATTCATCTTGGCTCCATAGGTAAGATAATACATAAACTTCTATTTATTTTAATGATTTTGGAATAAACGATCGTGTAGTAAAAATTGATATAATCGAACATTATATGTACTTCTCCAATTTACGTTAAAATCTAATTATAATTATGGTAAAATAATTATAAGTCATTTCAAATATTCTTTGGTATCAAATATTTGTAATTATTTGGCAATATCGTTTAGATAAATAAATAAACTGTATTAATTTGAAATATAAACTAAAAATTAGAAAATATGCTGAATAAGAAACTTTTAGCAAAAAAAAAAAAAATGGAAGCTTGCACACCTGTCTTGCCATAATTATTGGGCTTGCTTTAGGATACTGGATAAGTACTAGAAAAACAGTTTATACTTGTTTAACCCTTGGAAATTAAACAAATAGGGATTCAAAATATTGGCTAAATGCTTTAATAAGAGCGCTGGTATTAACGTGTACACAAGGAAAGTACTATCAATTATATCAGTTTACTGGATTTTCTTTAGATTATTATACTGAAACGTTCTATTGTAATCATTTTATATCAATACATGGTTTAATGATGAGATTTTTTTTTTCAGAAGTCTTAATTGTTGTTATTGAAACTACCGGGTTGAAATTTTATTAGATAATTTTTTAATTAAAAATAGAGTGTAAACGTGAGGTTTATACTGGGATATTATTTATTTATTGAAATTTTTTCAAATCCACAAATCTGAATATGTTACCTAACTATTCTGCATTAGATCCAAGAGAGGAATACAACTAAATTATATAATGTGCGACCCATTCATTTTAATTTGAGTGCAAGATATATTGTATAGATTATGTGTATTGTAAACATCTCTAAATTTTACGTTTCTCCGTTCGAGTAAACAATTCGTTAATCTTCACGTTTTTTTTTCTAGAATATTGCATAAATTCGCACCCTCACTTGGGATTGTCAAATCAATATTTTAAATCTTCGCGGAATACCATCATATCTATCTAATCGTACGATGAAATTTCACTACCACATTAAAGCTGGGATTTCACGTTTCCGCTCCCTTGGCAACTCAATTTCCTGTACCGACGATTTTCTCACTATATCTCTCTCCCTCCCACTCTCCTCAAAAAGCCATCAAACGAGCTGTATATTTGCAATCTCTTCAATTTCACCTTCCACCATTCTCACTTATTCGATGACTCAGATCGATACCTGATGAGATTTGAGCTTCGTGAGGGGCAGGAGTGGGAACGGGGAATATGGGCGCTGGAATGATACGAACAGATTCTTTCCCAACTCTCCTTAAGCTACGCCACTCTCCATATAAGGAACTCAAGGGGAACACCCGATCTATGTACTGCACATTGAAAGACAAATCTCACGAATGGTTTCAAAAACCATGTAATAATTAGAAAAGATCGACACCATTATTATGGAAACAATCATCATCGAGCATTTGTTTTTAAAGAACGATTCTTTTTGCGTTATCAGAATACACCAGAAGTCTATATTAATCTTCATATTTTATATGTATCATGGGATTTACTTATGTTCACTATCATGTGTTTTATCAATTTCGTTGTTCATGAGAAGCATTAAAATTTTACCATTTTTAATTAACAATTTTACTTTTAATATCAATAAAGATATAAATATGGGAAGTAACCAGTAATCTGCAAAACCATAAGAAGTTCAAATGGAAAGAAAAATCAACAATATTGATAGATTTAACACCGAAATACACTGCGTACAAATATTGATGTTTAGTTAATTTCTTTAGAAATATCACTTACAATAAATATTTGCTATTTGTCAGCTAAGTAGTTCTAAGTAGCAATACGAGAACTATGTATTTCTGTATATTTCCATTACAACGCCAATAAGACTTTTGACATTGAGAGTACACTTCTGTTACTGGACTCATATCTTTAATCTATACCTCGATTTTTCCATTCTTGGCAAGGAAAGCATTGTGTCAAAAATGTGGTTGGTTGTTTCATTTGCTGTAAAATAAAAAAATATTAATATGATTCACAAATATACGTATCTTTATACCCGTAACATTAAAGAGAAACTCTCATTGACTAGTGACCTTGCTTAAATAGACCACGCCCTTTGCAAGAGGAAGAGCTCTAATGGAGTGGGTTCCTTGACGGGAAATGCTCCTTTGCAAACATCATCGCGCAATTTTCTAATTTTATCCTGAAATACAACCTTCGTTTTAAAATCGTTTACCTGTTTAACTCACTATACAGTAGTATGTATTTCAACACTTATCGACCAATGTAAAGAAGAAACCTAAATGGAATTATTATTTTTAATTCAACACCTAAGTTTCCTACAGTCACAGTTCTTCTAATTCAATATTTTCTTTATCGTGATCGATACCTGTTCAGTGATGATTACATCAAAAGGCAGTGACGATTGAATTCGTTAAACATAATATATGCTCATCTTTTCGTATTGCTATAAATCTTCAAATGTGCAAATAATATAGAGAAAATCCCTTTTAATTCAATTTTTATTCTATGTCCTTCGTGAGATGAGAATAGACTTTTTCGGGAAATTAGCTTGTAATCATAAATAAGTGCATAGGTTATTTTCTCATATGCATAAGTCATGTTATTTATCTCACAACACGAATTGACATAAAGAAATATGACTTCTATGTTTGATAGCAACGAGCTGGTAGAATGACATAGGTTGGAAGGATGAAAAGTTTTGAACAGGACATTTTAATATGAAGTCCAAACTTACTGTTAAATATTTATATACTGAATACGATCTAATCTCAGAAACAGTTCTACCTATTATTTCTAGTAATTAATATGTTCATTATCTCGCAATATAATTTTAAATTAATGTACGAGAAGCGTTCTTAAGAGATAAAAAATACTTTTTTGTTACAAAACGAGGGATGCAGTTGGAATGGTTTTCTCAATTTCCCATTAAAAACTTTTCGCCTCTCTAAAGAACTCAAAATTGTTTCTTAATTTTCATTTGACAAAAAGCCATCAAAATTTGGATTCCAGGAAATTTCTCTAGAAAAGTCTCGCAAATAATAATAATAATAATAATAAATAATAATAATCTAATCTAATCTAAAAGAAAAACTTTTATTATTGATGTAGCTGTTCCTTCCACTAACAAAAAGACAGAACAAACAAAAATTCAAAAATATCAGACACTTAAGACAGAAATTCCAAAAATTTGAAAACAAAATGAAGTATTAATTATTCCCCTAATAATTTTAGCAACTGGAGTCATTTCCAAAACACTGAAAGGGCATCTTGAAAAATTGCCATAGGCCAGAAATGTAATGCCAGAAATGCAGAAATCCGTTATATTACAAACATGTCATCCAACAGAAATTTCTTAGTCTCGACTAAGATCAAATTTTACTTCCGGCTTGACGTATAAGCTCGCCCCAACTACCTGTTTCAACAGAAAAAAATTAAGTGCACAACAACAACAATAATAATAATAAAAAGGTTTTCTGATCAATAGTGAGATATATGAAATATTTTTCGTTCTATTTCGTCTGGCAATATTTTTTGTTCGTTTGAAATTTTCAATCAATTTTTTGACGGAATGTATTTTTGAGTACCCCGATATTGATAAAAATGTCTGATAAAATCTTTTGTCACTCTCACTAACCTTTATAAACGCTAACTTCATGCAAAATCTGTTATATAATGTTATTCTCATTTTTCGGGTTAACTTTCTCTGGCTGTTATACGTAAAGTTTTCTCTCAGGTTCCGTGTAAGAATAAGATTTATAAAGTATGAAACTTTTAATATGTAATTCCGAAATATTTTTAAAAATTTTAATAACTTTTTATTCATCATCGAAGAAAGTGCATTCATTGAAAACTTGCTTACAATTGCGACAAATGTTATGTAATTTTTCTGTTATTCTATCCTACGTCCTAATCAGTATCTAATCTTCTGTGATTGCAGTGTTCTAAGTGATGTTTATTTCTCACGAGTCTGTGTGTTAATTATGTAATTGACGTGAGTGAGGAATATATGATAGGAGAGATTGTGATGAAGCGGAAGGGTGTGTCTGTGGCAACAAGGAGACACGGCGAGTGTCGTTCGATGGCATTAACGGTTTCTAGAGAAGACGTTCACCTCCAGGAAAATGGGATGTTTGCTTTGTATGGGTGGTTTGCCATATTTCACCTGAGAAAACACTGCTCGGGGATGAAAGAAGACACAATTTGGAGAGGTTATTTTCTTATAATATGATGAAGTTTCTATATTTACAATTGAGAGAAAACGTTCATTACGAGCACAGCAATCTAACTAGAATGTTGATGTCATGAAGAAGATTAATAATGAATGTACTAGTATGTAAAAATTCTTTAGTGATAGTTTTGATATGAGATCCAAATTCAGAGGATCAAAAAGACTTCTCCAAGTTTCTCCAAACGATTCGATGTGACATTTAATCTTTACATCATCCGAACCTTAGGTTTGTTTCAGGATTTGGAGAAAACCGATTCTTGCACTGAAGCCGGATATCACATCCAAACCTAAGGTACTCAAACTTTTATCAAAATCAAAATACTCAGTGTTTTCTCACTGTTGTTTCAAAGTCAGAATAAAATCAAAGTCAAAATAATCAGTGTTTGTTTAGGAAAATTCTGAGTTAGTTTTTTTATATAATACCAATACCACTGTAGCTCAAGTTTGAGTGACATTTGGGGTTTCCTTGAGGGTTGCGAAGTGTTAATAATTGACTCATGGAAGGGAAGAAGTCACGTGTTCGAAACACAATGGGAAAACTGAAACACTCAAGAAAACCAAATTTACTCCGAAATTCCGTGATTTAGGAAATCTTGCTATCCTTCAATATAATTTTACGTGTGGAAATGAAAATCACACACAAACTACATCACAGGAGATATAGAACGAGTTTACCTCTCCTTTGTCGATGAGAGTTTGTGATGAGTATGAACCCCAAACTCAAGTAAATAAATGTGATGGGAAAATAAAACTCTGTCAGACCCAGAATCGAAAAAAAAAATTGAAGAGAGAGTGTTGAAGGGATATTAATAGATGGTTAAATAAATCTGCATTTGATGTTTTTTCTTCTAAAGAATCCTCATTATAAAGAGCTTGTCAACAAAAATCATTTCTCACTGTAGATTGTTCTTGTTAACATTGGTTGGAAGTACCCTTTCTTAATAATCTATGAAATATAGGAATTAGAGTAAATAAACCCTAACTCCATTCCTTTACCTAACTAAAATAAATTACTGATTGTTTGCTCCTTTTTTAGCATAGTTTGTCTGTTAATTCTAAAACCTTTCTCGATTGTAAAATTAGTACGGTATACAAAAATTACTTCAAATCGTTGTACAAATTATTTAGATGAGGAATGGAACGTCAAAACATAAGTGTTGAATGTCAACGTTAGAAACTTTTAGCGTTGAATTATTCTCATTCTAATAAACTGCACACCCTCACATTTCTTAGAGTATCTCTGATAGTTAAGGATCATATAATGGCATCTCTCTGATGGTCAACATTCGAAGATTTCGGTGATTACAAAATTTTTAAAAAATTACTTTAAAAAATTATACTCTACAAATAATTTTACAGTTGGATATTATCAATAACAAAGTTATCCTGGTTTTGAGACACCTCTGTCAGAGCAGTATATAATATTTTGGTTCTTATTCTTTGTACGATGAGTTCTGTTTCTGCCGAACGCTGAGAATTATTTCAAGTATTTTTTGAAATAATAATAACAAAAAATGGCTCACTTTTGAAGAATTGATTTAATGGATGAGGAAATCCGGGAAATAATTATAATTTTTACCTACATTTAAGATTTTCAAAATAAGAAACACCTTCACAAAGATTTGTTGCGTTTTTTCATGTATTGTAAAAAGGGAAATAAGATACAAACATTTCCTAATGACTCTCCTCCTCTGCTGAAGGGCCGAGTGACAGCACGTGTGGTATTTACTGCAGTGGTCTGTGATAGAGGATCGCAAATGGCAGTTAACGAGTCAAGCCTATGGTCTGTCATGTGTAAATACCAGACTAATGTGTGTGTGGCTGCATTCCGCTGCAATGGAGCGACGGACGACCGAAGATCCCCTCGGGGAAGTGTGTTCGATGGCCGCTAACAGCAGCACTGGCGATTCGGGCGGGGCTGGAGGAGGAAGCTGGTAGTGGAAAGAGTACGGTTCGCAGCAACCAGCGAGGGTGTTTGTGACAATGATAGAGGTGACTAGTGGATGAAATGAGGATTGTGAAGATGGAGATTGAGGTGGCGACACTTTGTTTATAATGGTTTTCTAGGTTTCATGTAGAAGTGGATAGTGAAAATTCAATATGCCTGCCCAAGGAAGTAAAAAACATAATGCCAACTACAACAAAATGAACATCTTGCAAACAAGGAAACAATCACCGCGGGTACCGCTTCACGTTTTTGTAATCTGCTGATGTTTTGTGAGGTTAGTGCCATGGAAAAAATCATAAGTTAATAACAAACACAATAAAAACAAAAGCCAAGAACACGAGAAGAAAATCACTGGGTGCGCTAAAATTTCACCGCGAGATGTGAGGAGCAAGTTGCATGAGAAAGTTGGCTACAAATTCAAATGAAATTTTTTTCAACATTGCTGGAAATATAATGCAAATTACAAAGTGAATAGCTCAGCTGCATGCTTCGCAATAATTTACAATTGATATGGTAGCAACGTGATGTACCACTTGAATAATTTGTGGCTACCACACTCAATCCAATAAGTGATAAAAACGATAAAAACGCTCAATAAAATAAGTGTTCGTTGGGTGAATTGTAGTATAGCAGTAGTGGTGGCTCTAATAATTGTGTGGGAGGGAGTGGCTTTTGTGGTGGTGACAGTGATTAGAGGTGGCAGAGCAAGACGAGGGACAAGGTTGCGGTCTGACGTGGCTGTTGTGTCAGGGGAGGGGTTTGACGAAGCCAAGGGCTTTAACATACACACGCTACGACAACGCACCCCATATATTCTGCCATCGATCGAAACGTTGCTTTCGCAGGGGGTTCCACACAGTCTCCTCGTGCCACCACCGTCACCCTTCTCCATGTTTCTCTGATCGTCTTCACCCACCCTACATACGTATGATTCAGTTCCTCACGGTTAACTCCCCTATCTCTCAATCCCTTTAGCACAACACGTATTTGCATCTCAAATCATTTCATTTGTTCTTTGGTGATACCACAATAACGCTCGCTTCCAATTTTGCTTAAAACACTAATGCTTGACCATTTCCCAATAGCCTAGTGAATTAAAAAGAAAAGGAATATTCAATTTTCTTATAAATGTTCAATTTTTAATTTTATGGAAAATGTCAGGATAGTTTTGGAGGCTTCGGAATGACTCGAGGTTCGGTTACATGACATATTATGCAAAAAATGAGAGAGAAAACATGATTGCTTAAAAAGTTTCAACAAAGTTGAATTACTAGGAAACAACCTTTGTTGTGAAGGCATTACATTTTCAAATGTCCAAGGGTGTAAAATTAACGTTAATATTTCCTTCCCTTTACATTTCCCGACAATACACTCTACGTTGGCATGTCACAGTTACCAAAGGTGGTTTATGTTTATCTAAACAGAAGATTTGTGATAATGCTCTCCACACAATTTTGTTCGTTGTTTTTTAATGTACGTATACTAGTTGCTAATAACAATAAACTGTAAATCTAAAAAATATAATGTCATAAGTTAGAGGAATGAGTTCATAGCCTAGGCTCCAGGTTCAAAAACTGTAAATTCTTTTACCTTTGCATATGGTTAAACCAACATGCTCTTCATTTAAAACTGTGCTCTTTGCGTCCATTTTAAAGCTGGACATAACTATTTACCACAAAGTTATTGTGGGTTATTGATAATAGAATAGTTTGCTCATTACAAAAATTTCTCCGTGAAGTGCTTCCAAAATTTTGAACATATTGAGTGTTCCGCATCATTTTTCCTTTTACAAATTCTATTGGAAAAATTTCATTGTGCACTGTTAAAGTTATCTTGATTTCACAGCAAGAGAAGTCTTGACAAATAGTTCTCGGAAGGTTGTTCACGAAAATTCTCGGTTTTTAATGTAGTTCGTGGTGGCATACCTGAAGGGAATAAACCTTAAACATCTCCTAATTTCATTCTTAATGTAAGAAAAATGGGAGTCGCGGTGATATTAAAGGGGGATCCCGAAATAGCCTAAAACACCTTAACAACAATAAAATCATTTTATGAGAAAAATTGAACTCGCAATATGTACACATGATAGAAAAATAAATTAATGTGAAGGACTTCTTTTATGCTGGTGACAGCACGACTTATCCATATGCATGTTCAAACGTACTCTCACTGCGAGTATTATAGAAGGAGACCAAATTACAAAGAGCACGTACACATCAAGATGGAACTTGAAAATTGCTCAAGTATGTAAACGTCATACATGCATGTTCATACCCATCACTATAAACGCAGCGACATAAAATAATAGGAATAATAGTATTACATTTCTTATACTGTCGGTATTTTCCTAATGTATAAAATTAGTGCAATGTGATTATATAATTAAATATTTTTTTACAATTATAATTACAATCAAAATTCAATTAATAATAGGAAGGCTTACTGTTATTATTACTTTGGGTGGGGAATGGGGGGATCGCTAAAGATATATTTTATTTATTTTTACTATTTGGGGTGTCGCGTATCTAAGAAGGTAATCACGGGTCTATAGTAATAAATGATGAAGTTACTCAATTTTTTCAACATTTTCCTTGTACATACCACTAATTTAAAATAAAATATCTCATATTGAGAAGAAAAAATATTTTGATATGGTTTAAGCATGAATAATCTCGTTTAAGAAATCTTCCTGTATAAGGTATGAAATAATAAGAAATAAATTATTCAAAACACGTATTCCATGTAATTATTCATCAATTAACTCCTATTTACGAATAAATGCGTGCTTTAGTGTATAACCAACTCATTTATTCTTTTAGAAATGATGTTCATTATGAAACGCCGTATGTAAACATAGACGGATTTTTCTTGTGTTCTTCATCACGAGTAATATATTAAAAAAAAAACAACGAAGTAAACATTTATATGAACTTACTTCCAACCAGAAGAGACTCATATACATACGTTATTAGAAAATAAAATGATGAAAACTTTACAGCCAAGTTATAACACGGCATGGAAACATGTTACGAGAGCGCAATTTCTCTTTCCAACTGAACGTGAGTTTCGCGTGTAGCAGGAATAAAATTAACATTACGTCGCGACGCGCGCGTGGATCCAAAAAGCGCCGCAGGTGGCGCTGACGCTGAATTAGATTGAAGAGCTCGCGGCGCTTTCAAAGGACCAACGCCGCCTTCAACCTCCTGCAGGATCCCCCCACTCTCTCCACGCCTGTCTGCTTGCCTGAAACCTACTTCTCTTGCAGACTTATTCGCCTGACGTCGACCTACACACTGGACCTCACCTCGACGCTCACGTACCGCAGACCAACACCACGCCACGCGCTGCTGTACCTTGTGGTTGAAGTGCAGTCTCTTTCTTCTTTACCAACAGGTCAAGAGACATGAAAGGGGCTACAAGTTTACTGTGCCTTTGATATTTTAGTAGAATATGTTCACGTCAATTCTATTGATTTTGCTTCTGTCATATGACTTTGCGCTGTGGGGTATGGAAGTTTTTGAATAGTGAGTATTGTTGTATGCCGTAAAAAATATACTTGAAAAATATTCTAAAAAACGAAACAAATCATATTTACCTATTGATTTATTTCAGTGCGTATTTCATTTATTTACGTATTTATCAGAGTTTAGGTTTTCTCGATTTAAAATGCGACATATGACAATATTTGTTTTAAAATTTCTAGTAGTTGATTTTTGTGAGTTTCCTTCTGTTTAAATCATTCTGAATTAGAAGACAAGGAAGGTAAAGTCAACTTATTGGCAATGTATTTTATTATTCTGTACATGTAATATATGAGTGGAGGATATGAAATGAGTGATTCAGTTTATGACTATGTAGTAAACGCGAAGAACATGAAATGATGCTAAGCAATTACACTTACATTTAATTGAGACGTCCGTGTCCCGTGTCAATATGGATTCAACTGTCCGAAACATGCCGCAATTCTGACAGTGCTCTGAAGAGGGTTTCAGTTGGATGGTTGAAACGTTGGTGGTTCTCTCCACTAAAATTAATAAATAGAATATTACATAATTCATTGTCTGTTCAGACTATTTCTATAATTACACTTTCTTAAATTAGTCATTTTTAGTTTTTAAAAATTAATGCTCAAATGTTCTTCTACAGTAACGTAAGAATGCCGGTTGCCGTTTTTAGACGCTTCATTCTACACAATAGTGAGTCACGGAAAGTGATACAAACTCGCAGATAAATAAAAGATGCAAGACGCCAACCAGAAAAAGTAAAGAAAAAAGTTAACGTGAAGAACAATTCTTAAATTTTAAATCAACTATAAGTAAAGAGAATTGTGTTAACCCTATGGCTTCGGACAAAGCAGAATATGAAACTGAAGCACAACTGTGAGATGCAACGAAATTCGTGCTCTTGGCACATCCTCTATTATTGCATATTTTGAAAATCATAAGGAGGATTACTTCTAATGACTTTTCTCAAGAAAGCACAGCAAAATTGTATTAACCGTATGAAATGGCATTGAAGTTCATCTGGATTTGTGTGTCGTCAGCTCTTTGTGAAATATCTTGGATTTGCATAATTATCTTGAGAGAAGTTTCACATTAATTACGTTTTTCTATCTTTTATGAATTGAACATCATATTTTTTATATATATTTGTCTCGTTTTTCAATTGCTTTCATTCTCAGGAAAATTATTTCCTGTCGGATGTAAACGGCTAAATATGACTCTTATCAACGCCGTACCAACGCACCTTTGTAGTGCATATATTTCTTCCGTGTACCTTCACGTGGAGAAGATATGTGACAACTTTCAGTCAGATGAAAATGGCGATAGTTAATAGGCTTGTGTCATCAAGATGCCAGTAGCCCCTGCAAGTTTGAAAAGGCCCCGTGTCAGGGCGCTGTCTTATAGCTTTACTTATGCTATTTTACCCATTGAACATTCCAATTCACAACATTAAATGAATATTAAACAAAAAAGTTTTAAAAATTCCCGGTTTTCGTTGTAGACCGAATCATACGTTTAAAATGTCTCAAGGCGTTTCACCCATGGTACCATCATCGTTTTTTTTTCAGTTTCAGAACTTCCACCCTCTTTCTCAAGAAGAAAATAATGGCAAACTATCCAACCATGATGGCAGATATGCCGCAGTATGGCACCTACACAATACTATGAAATGTGGCTTCCATCACGCAGAAGTATTACTTTAACCTCACGATAGACCTTGCACTCATTTTACATCAGACTGAGGAGGCAAGATAATCAGCCTGGAACGATATCCCATATCCTGTGTGGGATCTGAACCACACTGATTCTCTCTTGTCATGTGGTCTGGTGTTATTTCCAAAGTTATGATGCATTTACAACAAAACCTTTGGGGAAAATCCACATATCTTCACTGGTTTATCAAAACCATTGTTCAAATCTGTAAAGTCCAAGAAACAGGTTCGAGATTTGATTTGAATGTTGGACATTTTTAATTTGCTTATTCTATTAGATGAAGAGTCGCGAGGAGTACGAATGCAGACGGTTTATTTGCAAGGTAAATGTTTTCAGTTGGACATCCTACAGGAGAACTACGTTTTATTTCCATCGAATTGAAAAGAAAAGAAGACCTTTGCACGTTCGAGAGTCTATTCAAACTAGTAACCACGGGACCTGCTTACATACTTGGCGTGTACGGAATGAAAGAGAGAGTTTCGTGAATTATAAAGTGTTTCGTAAATGAGCTGAAGCAGGGACTACGTCAGAGCTCACGCTTTTCAGTGGATTCTTAGCCCAGGACTCACTCTTTTGTTGAGCAGATGTCGAGAACCAAGGTCTCTTGAATTCAGAATGGAGTCACCAAACACGTCATCAAGTATAATATAACATTTTAACCAAGTTGAATATTTTAAAGTGTAATTGAAATTTTTGGGAAATTTGAAATGAAAGCCTCGTGAACGTGAAATAGCGATCTTATCCCAGTAAACAATAAAATGTATTTTTTGTAAAAATAAATTGAAAATAAACGCAGGATTATTTTTCTAATAGAATTTCATTTTATTCAAATACATGATACGGACAATTTTTTTGGAGCCACTTGAGTTATCCATATTTTTCAGTCTTCAAGAATATATATTGATAATTTCTTATAGAATTATTGGTCTATCAAATAATGGAGTTTTACTTCTTAATCTATCAAAAGATAGGTAATTTGAAAATGCCAAAGTTGTTCTCTCGTACACTTATTAGAACAGCAAACATTTGAAGTAAAACACGAATTACAATTTGAAACCAGACGTGAGAAATGAACGGTAAAGTTCAAATACCACGTTCGCATTGTTATAAAAATCTCATAAACAATATAAATCGTAGATATCACATTCTATTTTTTTCCATTATGATGATTTTACAATAATTAATATAGATATAATTAAAGTTAAATAAATGCTTTGGAAGTTTCTTAGACAGCTTTAGAATACAAAAATTCTTTTTATGTGTGCAAGGTATTCCGTTTCATACAAATAGTGAGGGTTCCAATGACCTGGATGTTAGTAAACCCTAAAGCCCCAATAATAATTATGACACAATAACAATAACATACAAATAGTGTGAATTTTGTTGCATTTTTTGCGCAATATATATGTATCTTTTATTCTTGTTTGCTACTATTGCGAATCGTAGTTTAATTTATTACGTAAGAATATTCGAAGGCAAAATCAAAATATTTAGTTTTAAAATTTGTTGAAATATGTACAAATTAAATTAAAACTTGTTCATATAATTCAAATGGGATAAAATGTTTTTTGCTGGCAGATTCTTTTAATATTTTACTGTTGAAAGGGTGTTAAGTTTCTGTAGCTACTGCCAAGAGAAAGGCTTCTAACAAATGAATTTTTTGAACACCAAGTATTCTCCATTTTGTTTATTCATACGGAGCGAGAGATCGTTCCACAGAATAATCTGTTATGTGATATTCTATGGAAAGTGCTTTTGCTCCATATGAATAAAAATTAGAGGAAACACGATGTTAAAATGTTAACAGTACATCTTCCATTAACGTACATCAATGCCACATTAAACTTGAGAAGGAAGTGCTGTTACATACTTTTAAAGAAAAAGTCATAAAGAGGGATAAAATTCTAAGAGAAAACATACTTAGTTTTATTGACCCACTATAGTTTCATTAGGTCAGTAGTGTTAAGAGAAGAAGCTCGCAAACGAGCGCTTGCACGCGAAGCGTTCTTTCGCGTGTCCAGAGATTTAAATCGCAATGTAGATTTCTGTTATCGTATTGCATGAAGGGATTCACAAAATCCTTTCCTGGTTTCAGTAACCACGCGTTTCACCGGTTTCTGCCCAATGAAACTGATAAGTTTGTGGAAGCATTGAACAAAATATCTTAATACAAATAAATACATTTCAGTTTTGAATATATACAAAATCAGTGTATAGGAATATAAAATCGTAACAGGGCAACAAAATGTGAATAATAATGTATAATTTTAATTACGATATTTTACTTTGTCTTGCCGTTTAATACTACTATTCTTCGTTACCAGATGTTTTACAAATACTAAACATAGTGCACTACCTCCTCGTTCTTTATAAAGTGAGCCAGAGATTCACTCGATCTGAAATTTCCCGAATAATCTCTTCCATATTACTATGATAACCTGTTGGCTAACCCAGACTAGAGCCCGTTTCCATAGGGGCACTGAAGAAGCAGTGCTCTGCTGGCCGTACATGCTCATTGCTCACGTTGACGTCCCTGCATTACCCGGGGCGCGCAATTAGACGTGGTCGCGCACGCAGCGTAGCACAGCGTAGGGCACGCGGGTGAGGCACGAATGCGTGGCACATTTCCTCATCTCACATTGGAGAGCAGTTTAGTAGCGCAATTTGACGGAGCAGAGGAGTGTTGCATTGGGCGAATAAAATTCGCTGATTATCACCTACTCATTTGCAGACGTGTTGGCAAAATACTAAAATTTCAGCTCTGAATCGAACGCTGAGCTCAAGAAATACAATAAATATAACTTATGTTTTCATTTGCCTCCTCTACCTGGACTACCTACATTATACCTATGTTATAATTAACTATTTCGTGTTTAACTAACTTTTGAATCCTTGGCAATTTGACATATTTAATATTCAATTAACTTTTAGTGGTTAACGTTAACTTCCATTAAATTTCCAACAATTGCTTCTCAACTCACGCTAGCCTGCGCTCAACTCACAGAGTCACAGAAAATGTGCTGCCCCTGCGCTGCGATGCGTGCGCGACTGCGTTTTAAAGTGCAACCTGGCTTAGGTTAAGGTAAAATCGAATCACACGAAATGCCTGACTTTAAATTAATCCTATTTTTTTCTTTAATATGATCATGTACTTCTGTTTCATGAGGGTATTCGAATTATTTTCATATTGGATAATTCACATTCATGAATATTGTGCAGTAAAATGTCATTGTCGTTTAGTAATGTACCCACACATTAGGTTGCTGATAAAATTATGTATCGTTTTTGTTATACCGTCGTAGAAGGGAGATTTTACGTCTCGATTTTAACTGTTGATTTGTGTATCAATGGCTAAACAGAAAATCATATTAAATTTTGAATACATTTGTAGCGAACAAACAAACACACTTCATCATGCAGGAACACACCTGCTCGTGTTTGAAGTGATATTAGAATTATCTTTTTATTGTTTTCAGCTGCGCCAGAAAATAAAAAGGAATAACTAAAATTATATAAAAAGATAATAAGTTTTTATTGTCAAAAAAGCAGTACAAACTGCGTATGACCACGTGGAGGACAATAAACTAATTTACTCTCCGGAAACAAGTAAGGGACCATCCCATCAATTCCGATCAAGGACCCTAAGGCAGAGGCGGATTCAAAACTTTAAGCAAAAATTCCTGGATAATATAAAAAGTTAGCTGCGAGTTATAATACTAATAGAATGTCAATATGTTTGTAATTTAACGCAAAAAAATTACATGTACAAAATTATTATCGAACTATAGATTATTCTGAGTATTGTGTTTTAAAATAATAAGAATTGAAATAAAACTAATGATTTATTATTACAATAAACATGTCCCTAGACAAAGCCTAGAGAACCTGTATAAGAAATCCGCCTCTACCGGAAGGAAAACCGGAGCAAAACCCGGGCCCGGATGAATTATTGCAAAACCCGGGTCAGAAAGACATATTTTATAATCACTTTCAATGTTTTATAAATACAAATTAATTATTTATGTAATGTGGGGAAATGACCCAAACTGATTTCGTCTAATTTTAAATCACTAACTTTGAACGTGTTGCTGTATTGAACTTTCTTTAGAGACAAATCGTCAGTGTCTCACACATTGTTTCGCGGAAGTAATATTTGAGCTATCAACACGATTTCAATTATATAGTGTAGTTTTTTAGCTTTCATAAATTGACGCTCATGTTTTATGATTCGATACTCCGACTGGTAACTTCACCCATCAAATAAAGTTCAATAAAACATCTCTTAGAAAATTTAGATAATTCCTTAAAATTGGGAACATAGCAATTATCAAGTTGTCTGGTGTAAAAAACGTATTTTTTCAATGACTAAAATTATTTGTTTGGAAACAAAATAGTGTATAGGTACCACATACAAAGTCGCTGTAAAACTTGAGTCAATAAGTAAAGAAGTTGCGTGGCATTAACATTGGGGATTTTTCTAAAAACGACTTCAAGGGGTAGCTGTACTTTAACCAAATCAATCTAATTGTGAACTTGAATGGAGATATAATGTTAATGAAGTTGATGTTTTAATTACCCGAAATGATGGTCCTGTACATCGTCATAGAGTTGACGTAAATTGAGAGGAATCAGCAACCAAAACTCATCCATGTTGAAAGAGGATACACTGAGCGTTGCCAATCCATTCCTTTGATAAATAAAAGTTTCAAATTACGACTGCTTGAAAATTACTTTTTATTTTGTAGTTTGAATTTTGTACGTATTCGTTTTGGTCTAATATGGACCACGATAATGAGCGCTAGTGAGGCTTACTTCTACGTGAGTTTAATCTCTAGACACACCGTGAAACTTTTTGGTGGAAACAGCGTCTAGATATGATCTAGATTGCCGTATTCAAGTATTTCAAATGCCGTGGTAGGTCGCAGAGAGTTCACTTTTCCGACGTTTCAGCTAAATGAACAGAGACATTAAAGTGAAAAGCTACAAATTTTCTGACCCCGCTGGAAATCGATTTCAGGGTATCTCCGTGACAAGCAAGCACCAGCCTTGAGCTACCGAGGGGACGGTTGTAGTAATATTATAATAATGAAAAATAATTTAAATTCCACCGATATACACTTTGGTTTAATACAAAATTGACGTATCTTCATTTGATATATCAACTATATTTGATTCTTTGAATATAGTTACCATTCATTTTTCTTTTCAAATATAGTAACTCTACAAGAGTGCGGTCACACATATTTTATTTTAATTTAGATGATCTACTGAAAAAATGTTTTTTATGCTTCCATAAGAATAATCGAATTCTTGTTCAAGCGTGTACTTTTAAATATGAGAAACGTGGCGAGTAATCAACGCAAACTACCGCCTAGTAACGCATTTGCAATTCCAAGTTTTTTTCTGACTGGCTTCCGATACCCCATGGGGTGAGAGTGCACATTGGTGAGCTGGCGGGTTGGCAGACTGACGCTGTCCCGCGAGCGGACCTTCCACGGAGCAGATTTAATTACAAGCCCGCGGCCGCCACAGCGCGGCACAGTGTGCACCGCCGCGCCGGAAGGGCTCTAGGGCGCCGCTGAGGGAGCGCCTGCCCGCCCTCCCGCCCATTGTTCGCTGTTCGCGCATGCGTGATGTTGCGTCGTGAACCCGCTGGGGGGTTGTGTGACTGTGGGAGTACGCATGGCGCGACGGAGACGGCAAGAGTTGACGCACGATACGTATGCTTATGAAATGTTGATGTCATGGTTGGAGATCGTAGATGAGATACAAATTGCTGAAATGACGCAGTTTATAGTTAGTGGGAGCAGAAGCAAATACTTTTAATGCGGAACTTATCAACGCGTATGTTCTTGAGTAGTATCCTTTGGGCGAGATGTACTTGTCTAAAAACAGACTTACTTATAATAACAATAACAACATATTTTTGTTTGCACTTGTACTGAATGTGTTCCACAGGTTCTTTTATTATTTCATTTTTCGTCGTGCTCCAAACTTGCGACACTCCATGATTTCTTTTATAATTATTAAGTCTCTTTCATTCATTTCATCACCTTGTCGAATCATATTTCTGTTGTCAACATTCTTGTTCCACAGGTGTACGAAACTAAGCTTATTTTATCCTACGTTAAGCGATAGGTGTGAAAAATAACACGAAAATAGTACATTGTATTGTAATACATTGAAAACAAAGGTACAGTAATTGAAGTACATTCATCGTTTCATTTTCCTCTTCCTCTATTTTACATACATCTAAAGAATTAAAACTGTTTTTATGAACCAATATTACATTTTTATTCGTTATTGTTTTCTTAGCTTGATGACGTATACATCATTAAAGAACAATTTAATTCTGATGGATGAAAATAAATTGAAAAAAAAAAGAGAAGTTACACATTCATCGTCTTAGTGCTGAAGTACGTAACTTAATGTTACGAAATGTAAAGCTTACTCGTTCGCAAGTTAATTTATTACACGTCTAATGTTAATGTTCAAGAATACTGATTACCTTTTGAGTTTACGAGTCTCAATACAAAAGTAATTTATGAACAATAAAAATCGAATTGTTTCGTTCGAAAAATTGTAAGTCAATATTTCAATACAATAATTAAATATATAAATAATTCAAGTGAAGATTTAGCAGTTTTATTAAATGTAATTGAAATGTTTTATATATTTGAAACGTAGTCACAAACAACTTCATAATTATTTTGTTCAGATACCAGTTTTGTGGATAATAACTTAACCTCCACTAAAGCTTGGCTTTTCAATCGCAAATTAAAGATCACAATCAAGAGTTTGTTCATAAACTCGTTATTTACTCCCTTCTATCTTTAATAAATATCATTCCTCTGCGTATAATCGGGATAATTCGTATTTGCGCTTGTGGGAGGGGGGAGAGGAATGCTAACCACAATGACACAAATTGTCATGTGTGTTAATGTGAGAGGAAGACATGTCACAAATTTTCATACAGCTCATTATAAAAATAATAATAATTGGTGTATTATTCAATAAATACACTGAATATTCTGATCTTCAGTTACGTGAAGTTTGGAATTTTTTACATATTCTCTTTCATTAATCTTTTTTGTGAGGATGATATTCAGTATATCTGTATTGAAAAACATTGGGACTTTTAGGTGGAGATGTCGTTCAAACATTTTCCGTTAAAACCATGTTTCGTGGTGAAATTTAATGCAAATGAGTGAAAACAGCATGGACATGTAATTATGAAGAATCGCCATTCAATTTCAAGAATTATTATCTTCCGTGATGATATTGATGAAGAAATATCGTATTCGTTTGGATGGTAATGCTATTTGTCCGTGCTTTTTTCTTTACTTTGTTTCTGACTGAATGCATTGTAAGTATATTATTCCCTAGTGCAAAACCGCGAAAACTGTGTTTGTCAGAAATATTCCACGATATCGCATGATGTGGGGCGAGGGAGAGAGGTCGTGTTACGTGCCAGAGGTCTTCGAAGCCCCCGCCGCAGAAAACCTCTTCCTGCACTTGAGCGGCGACTGGGGCAACGCTGGCGGTGCACGAGTCGAGCGCAAAATGAACGTTCCTCCAGGGAACGTAGAAATTATAGTGCCTTGTCGTGTTTCGTGTATAAAATTACTGCATGACTCCGCGCCGCCCCACGCTTGTACCATGGCTCCCCCTACTAACACTGCGTTGCCCCTCTCATTTGCCCACCCCTCTGGACTTCATTTGCCCCGCCTCACCGCTGCCACCAGTCAACTTTGTCTACCATCAGTACACCTTTCACATTTTCTAATGCACCTTGCTTCGACCGTAATTTGGAATTTACGCTCCTTTTAAGAGTGTACTCGCCACTTGCCGTTTGATCATCACTATACACTCTATCTAAATCTTGATTTTGTTCTTCACTCAAAAATTGATATCGGTATAAAAATTGATTTGCTTCTTAACGTTGTTCTCCACGCACTACATTCCAAGTTCCTCTACACCAGCGAAGTTAGAATGAAAACAATATTCTTTCCCGTTAATAACTATTCTGTTTATTATTCAAGAATTCATGGATAATATATATATAGTCAAAAAAGCAATTAATAAGAGGGTTTTTTCCCCTGGAAGATCTAGTTGATTTAATCACTTATGTAAACTGTATTTTAAAATAATATTCGAAAACATTTCATTTTTTTCTCATTGTAAGACACATTATTATGGCTTGTAAACTATTGAGAATTTTTCCGTCAATATCAATATCACGGTTCTGTTTTCATTCTTGTGTAGTAAATTAAACACATTTGATGTAAAATGACACTTTATCAGAAAATTGAACTTTTCATCAAATTAACGTTTACTTCTGTAGCGGTGATCGTTTCATCTACAAGTTACCCATTTTTCGTGGAACTTCCCTCATCAGAAAACTACTGAATGGGGTCATTTTCCTACTGAACTAGCTACACGATCCCAACATCACTTCTGAATCACCGATCAACCAATCATCCAGTGTCACCAACACCTCCTGGAGCCTTTGCCATGTCGTACCATCCACCGCTCATAAAGTCCCACTGCCGCGACGTGTTAAAGCGCCGAGGGGAGGGCGTTTGGCGGCGGTGATGAAGAGCGCGCTTATCAGCGTCGTTGATATCGGTTGCTGGAGTCCCCCGCACGCGGCGTTGGCGGCGGCGCCCAACCACCCAATCACCCAACCACCCACGCACCCACCCACCCGCTTGGCGACAACGCGCGTTGCGGCGCCCGCCGGCACACCACGTCCACAAAGGCATCGTTAGAAGGCGGCGCCCAAGCGATAACGCGCTACTCGCTCCCTCCTCCGGCAAGCATTGTTCTTCTTCGACGGCAGCGGCAGCAGCAGTAGCAGCAGCCCTGGCGCCAATTCTCTACACACTACACCCTCTACGCGCTGCCCACAGTCCAAAGAGGGACTGAAGCACTTCTCTCATTGTCGCTTTGTGTTCTAAGGGAATGCTCGAGTTGTGTTTTGTTCTCGATTGATTGAAGTGGACTTTGTGACAGCAATTTCACTTACTCGTATATAGAATGTCACCTTCATGTGTCGCACACAACAAAGGTGTATGTGTGGATGGATGCATCCTTCTGTCATGTCTGATTAAACGAGCTAGTTTGTTAGCTCGTTTGATTGCAATCTCTCTTTTCATTCTCTTCTGTATACATTCCATAGATAGGGTTTTTAAAAGTTTGCTTTTCATTCACTGAATTCATTTCTTTCGTGAAAGATTCGTTTCAAAATTCACATGAATTGTACAATCTTTAATTAAAATTTCACTTTTAGTGAAATTTAATCAGAAAAATTATTATTCTAAAAATATTAATATTTTTCAACATCTCCTTTAAGAGTCTGATTTGCTGGCAACTGTAAATAAAATGTCTTCATTATGGTTGGGTTGGATATTTTGAGACTGTTATAATATGTGCAGAATATTAACTGTTGGAAGGAGTCGAATTCGTGAAGTTCCTAGTAAGAGGAAATAATGATTTTACATTAATACAACATTTATTATCTTTACAATTGGGTGAACAAAAAGTAAAATTTTAGTAGTATTTGTAATATTTTCATAATTTACTAGAATATGAATATTTAATCAATTAAAAACTATAATAATTAAATTATTACATAAAATTTTAGCAAAGTATATTATAATATCGTCGCTTTCAACCGTGGAGACAATTGCAAGTGCTGTTACGAAGCAAATGAATTACAATAGTATTTTTATTCCATTATCATATGAAGAAACTTGATGATCGCCATGCGATTGAATAGGCCTTAGAATAAACTTGGCTAGTATGTTTAAGCAATTATTATCACGGTCATTATCGTACTTCAACATAAAAAAATATTATCACAATTTTACTGTGTATGAGGGATTTGTGAAAATGATCTCATTGATAACAGAACTTAACTTGAAGAACGTAAAATTTAACTACGGACTTCGTTACACTTTTATATGAAGGTTACACTATAAATCGGGAAATCCCATACTACAAAATATTATTTCCCCCAAATTTAATGTGTACTAATGCCATCTACGTAAAAAGTTCATAAATAATTTTCCTGTTTCACGCTTTCTTTGTAATTCCGTTAATAAATTATATTAACGTATGTTGTTGTATTTTCAATAATACTTAGTAAAACTCTTCTACTGAACTGTCTTCAGTAACTTAATGAATCTAAAGTTTTGCAAGAAATTGTGTGGATAATGTGGAAACACCTAGAGCAGTAGTAAATAGGAAATTTATTTCAATATAGGAAGGCTTTTCTACACAGGATGAAAATATTAATAAAATGGATTATAATGTATTACCTTGCATTTTATTAAGACCGTAGATGAATGTTGTAAGTGTTGGCGTCTATTTTCTCCCTCCCTTTGTATCCTTCCTACCTCTTTCATTTCAGTTAAAAAATTTAAAATAAATCTTGGAGTTATTTAGTGGATTTTTTGCTATAGAAAAATCGTGGTTATTCTCATAACTTATTAGATATTTATTCTAGAAAAGGTGGTTGTTCTAATTATTATTGACAGAATAGTTTTGATTAGTAACTTCAAGGAAGTCAAAAATATAATGAATATTTACTTTACTGCGCTATGTAGTACAGAATATGCTAATTCAGCGACGAAATTGAATTGAACGTAATTTACCTTTGATTTGTCATAATAAAATTAGAATGAACATTATTTTATCTCGTGGTTTGGTGCTTAAATGATGGAAGAGAATGTTAACTGTTCCCTATTAAAATATTCCAAAACATATCAAATTAACTATTCTAATGAAATATGTGCATATATCATATATGTGTTTGAATATCTTCCCACTTAAATTTACAATTTCAATTACATCGTTTTAGGCGTTTCTGTTTTTGTGATACATGTCCTTTATCAGAGGTGGAGTAAATAATAATATTTATCAAACATAGTACTCCGCACGAATGAAAAGTGATAATTTTCTGCCTGCCCAGAGTTTTATACTGCATCTCGCGAATATTCACAATATAAAACGGTATTTTGTAATGCTGACTGATGTGTGCATTTTGTAGCCGATCCTTTTTTCGAAGCTCGCATCGTTCCGTGAGGCAGACGTTGAGTGATACGAATTGCAGCTCCATAAATCCTCCCCCATCGACGCTCCCACAAAGGCAAGGACAGCGCCGATATTTCGCGTGCGGCGACGGCTACGGCAGCGCACATTGGGTCAGAATGACTGAAAGAAGGGCGCATCGCCACAAAAAATGAAACTGATTTAAAATTAAGTTTCTCTTTGAATCAGATATTTTTATGCACAGGAGAATAAGATTACGACAAAAATTGTTTTGAATAATGTATACCATCCAAAACATCAAACTCTATTTAGCCATATTTTATAAAAATAATAACAAAGGTAAAAATTCCGATTATTTAAAATGTCGCAACTTCTTGAGCCACACGAGGCCACTTACATTTTTTAATGCTTTAGAAGCTGTTTTCATTTGATTTTTAGGTCAATTAATTTAGCTGCAACCACTCGTACCTCAGGAAGTGCCGCATCTTTTTAAAATGCGAAGTTTTAAAATGCAAAAAACCTTCTTTGATTTATTTTTCATATTTCAGATTCCCTTACATATTGATTGAAAAACAGAATAGAACTGGCATTATATCCACAATTAGAATATGTCGTTGTGACAGATATACGTTTTAGTCCGACTTCCTGGGCACCGTGATTAGGCGGCGAAAGGCGTGCAATAAAAATCTCTTGCGCCGTTTTAAAGCAATTTTGACCCACTGTGCGACGGCGACGGCAGGGCTTCGTGGAGGCAGAACAGTGGCGCGAGCAGACAGAGGACAGGGCGACCGACCGACAGCCGCGCACCGACCGTCCGACCGAACAACGTGACTCGGCGAAAGGAAATTACACGAGAAACAACTCGTTCAAAATGTTTGTTTGCGGAAATAAAGACAACCGAACAGTTTATTATTATATCAAATAGGATCCAATGTGATTTCGTTTGACGAATTTGTTCGCTGCGTTTTCCACGTGTTTGTTTGCATGAAGAAATATTTTAGCACAGGCAGATTTAAAGAGATGTTTTCCGAATTTCGAGAGAACGGAACGAAACATTTACGAAATGAAAGGAGTACTTAAACGTTAAAAAATCACAGTAATTTCCGGAATTTGGGATGGGGGGGGGGGGTTAAATAGACCATATGTCAAAATCTAGAATTAAAATAAGATCATAAATTCAAAAATTATTTTCTATACGCTCACTGATAGCCGTGACGTGAGTTGAGGTTTTCAATCCGTTTAGCTCTTTAGACCAATTACCGTCCCGTACCTTACATTTCCAGGAAACCCAACATTTCTCCTTCCCGATTTCTGCGAACAAAATCTGCGGTTAGGTGGAGTAGGTCTGACGACCGAATCATAAAAAAGAAATAATAATATTTTCGTACTGCTTTTATTTTATAATTCAATTAATATTCTTCATTTGTGTCAATTTTCTCAAATTCTTAACATATAGGAGAAATATTGATGCATATCAAAGTAAACTTTGTCATTCCTTTAAAATAAGTATCCCCTTCCATATAATTTTCAAGAAAAAATTAGCTCAACAATCTTATGACTATCAAATAAGATTTATAGCTTAATCAGTAAAATAACCGTTTGCCAAATATAAAGTAAGTGAGGATGTTATCTCTGAGTGAATATGTATTTTATATGTTTTGAATTCTCAGAATTAAAAATAAATGATTTGTTTCTCTTGGTTTTAATCTTTTCAATTGAAACTTGATCTTTTCGATTTGACAGTGGATAAAAAGGAATAGCCGTACCTCACTCCGTTTCTCTCCAACCATAAACGTAATTTGGTTATTGCCCTTCCTCCGTGAGAGCCATCTCTCAAGTTGGCAGCTGAACACCCGAAGCGGCTCCGTTGGAGAAACCCCGATTGGCTGCTGTCGATTGCGTCACTTCCGCGACAAGTGACGGCGACACCGCGCTGCTTCGCTTCGCGCCGGGAGCTGCTGCTTGTGGCAGAAACAAGAGACTGAGGGAATGCGGTATGAGAGAGAAGGGGATGTTTATTGTCACGCGCACAAAGAGAATATCTGTCGCTCGGTTGAGTTATATTATTCATTATTCATTTTTACGACGCAATTACCTCTGATGTCCTGTATAATGGGGAGAGCGGCGGGCTACTAACGTCGTTTCGGACTTACCCATTCACTGGCCGGGAAAAAGCCCAGCGAGCGGTTTTTGTTTTATTCCCAGATGTGTGAGTAAGAGCGGGGTAATATAATCCTACAACATAACCGTGACTTGATCCGCCAATCCTTATTGATACTAATTAATTATCGGGAACATAAATACTTCTATAGGTCGAGTTTGGGAATGATCATGTGACAGGAGAGATATAAAAAGTGATAAGATTGCGAAAAACGATTTTTGCGGATTAAATCGGAATGAAGAGCACACATTCTGAATACAATTTAAGTGAAAACATGTACCGATTAAAAGATGACACACAAGGAAAATATATGGTGCATACTTCATTTGATTTAGAATATACAAACCTATTTAGTGAGATAATGAGAGAATATTAAGAAAACAAATACGAATAACACTGGTAATTTTTAGTTCATATTCTTGAAATGCAAATAAGACATACGTGAATAGTACTTTTCTGGATCAAAGAATCATTTATAATGAATCTTTAATAAGAAATCATGATGTATATATTTTCAAAGCAAAACTGTTAGTAGATCAAAAATAACAATATTTATTCTTATTTTGAGTTGTTAACCGATTAAGTAGAGAAGAAGTCGGCACCCTTACAACAGTCAGTCACGGGACACATAGTCAAACATTCATTATATCCCAGACCGCGCTGATCTCTAACATGATATTTTAGAATCGTATTTTAAAAAGTAAAGTTAAATTCAATGATGCCATAATGACTTTTATTAGGTTAAATGTGTTTTGTTTGCTCTGGTAATAAATTTTTTAAATTAAAACTAAAACGAAGTTCTGTAATTTTCAACCATACTTTTAAAAAAAATGTACAATATAAATGTTTTGAAAATATCGGAAATCTTTTTCAAATTAAGTATTTTAGTTTTTAAATTAATAAAGAAATTTTATTATACGATCTAATATTGAAATATTTCTTTAAGAGTATTCGACTGTTAACTACGAAAAAAAAGTTGAAATAATTTGAAAGTACCTGATCTGAAAGTCTGATTTGAAAGTATGGAAATCCTTGACATTATATTAATTCTCGGCATTAATATTAAAATTTTATCAGAGATATTTAATAATTTAATATCAGAGATATTTAATAATCATAAAACCAATGTTAAGTATGATTTTGTGTGAATGAGGAATTTAATCACTTCCAATGCGATCACTACCCTTTTTATTTTACGTAAAAGTAAAACTATCCCTTAACAGGCTCCGAAGGTACCCAAGGGGTTCGCCGGAGAGTAGAGCTCCGCAATTACTCGACCTCGGCACTAAAAGGAGGAGTAATGGTTTGCATCTCGCTCCGACCGGTTTTTCTCCAGGATAGGCCCTGATACTCATTTGACAGCAGCTTGAGTAGACCTGGGAGTCAGTATGGAAGTTGGGGTGTGATGAAGAATTCCCACTTCACCGGGGATCGAACCCCAGCAATCCAGCCAGCAACTCAGCGCTTTCCCCGCTAAGCCACGCTGATTCCTATTTTATATAAAAATACTGTTGATGTTGAGTTTCATGTAGCAGATTAAGTCAATAAGTCGATTCTTTTGAACTAACATAAAGTATACGAAAATATTTGAGTTTGGATTCACGGACCAAGCCACTATCCAGGAAATTAGAATGCCTATAAGAGACATCTCTTCCCTTCTGCTTTTTGTCCGTGGACCGAAAACAATTTTCTCCTGTTTTCGTAGAAAAGTAATTTTGTGTGAAAAGTTTTGATCCGTGAACAGGTTCATAGTACTGTTGAAGAAATGTGAAAAATCGTGTGACAATAAGTATGTCATGGAGTAGAGTGGAGCAACGTGTCCTCAACTTGTATCTTTCCTTCAAAATGCCAAATATACTTACACCTGCAACTTCCTGATATACATTACGGTCTTTTTCATGCATATTTTATGAAGAGAATGTTTTAGAGAATAAGTTTTAGAAAACAACGAATTATCATATTCACAAATTCAGATAACGAGAAATTTCAATCTTATATTAGTTAACATTGTTTTTAATAATTTTCCTTTCTTTTTCGCCTCTCGACTTTTGCTTTGTACCGTGGTTCTCCCGTCTACATCAACAGCGGGAAAATGCAAGGAAATTCCATTTCACTGCACAGCGGCGCTTTGATGCTCCCTCCTACACATGTCTCTGCGAGAACACTGGAAGTATAAATTTCTAAATGGCATCTCTCAAGAAAAACCTCACTTTTTATTTATGAAAGATAAATTAATGATTCCTTAAGTCTTTGTCAACATTTCACAATAAGGTATTAAGGCCAATTAAAACGATACTTACTCTTTGAGGTATACAAAAGGATTTTGTTACTTGATTCGGAATTTCAAAAATAAAATTATTTCATAATTATCCATTCTATTTGTTGGAGAGAGTTCGAATGAAATTTTCATTTCTTTAAATGAGGCAAACTATCGGCAAGTAATTACGTGAACATTTTTTGGCTCATAAAATTATGAACTATCTTTATGAACACATTGCTCCAGTGAAAACAACGAAATACGAGAATATTAATTCATTGCCAAGTATATATCCGGTTGAGGGTTAGTAAAAAATACACTGACCAGAGCACGTATTCTAGTTTTTATTCGATTGCTGAGGAAATATATCAATACATTTGATAGCTCTATCTAAATGGTACCGCAAAATTTTCAGCTTTTATTAAGTAGCTGATGCGAATACACAGATAAAATATAAAATTGATCGTCTTATTTTTTATGAGAAGATAAGAACTTTTTTTTTAATTTTATACAAGCAAATCATTAGCCAATTTCGTAATTCTTTACATTTATCTAATTTTTTATTAAAATACATGTATTCCTCAAAAAAACTTGACGAAAAAATTTGCTCTAAGGAAAAATTAACGCAAAATATCATAATTATATGTCCAACACATAATCATCGAGCGACTGGGACACCCAGTTTTCGTGGAAAACTAACTTTGAAAAGTTTTGATCCATGACAGGCAGTAGTGTTGAAGAAATATGAAGTATCTTGGGACTTTTCTTTTTAAACGGAGTTACCTGTCCACATCTTGTACCTTTCCTTCAAAAATATAAGTATATATGTACAGAAAATAAATCTCGTCATGGATACCATTATATTGAAATCATAATATTTATTGCTTTCTGCTTATTTGTGTCCCACATGATAATTTAAGTAATATTGGATGCTTCTGGTGAAACGTTACACAATTATGTCCTCACTTGTTAATAAATCATAAATTTCGTTACTTAACAATTTAATTTTTTTAATCGCTACAAGTTTTGAAATACAAATATTTAGTTGTATTGTCTTAATTGTTTGTAACAAAGGAAAGACTTTGCGAAAGTATTACTTAGGTAGTTACTAAAAATTTTTTTTGTAGATAATGGATGAAATCAAATCAAGTTTCAGTTTTATGAAACCAATCCGTATCTTTCGGTCTAATTTTCGTTATCTAACAATGATACACTTTTCGAAAAAATAATAATTTCGATGAAATAAAAATATTCTTATAAAAACTTCTTGCGTTTTTTTGAGATGTGATGTATGATTATGATTTATTTTATTGAGGTATTTATTTAAAATGAAAAATATAATTTAATTGTGGTTATTCTATTTTTTTCAGATGTCACAAAAATAATGCTATTAAATAAATCGTAATAGATTTGTGCTGGTTAATATTGTCTAACTTTCATGAAAAATATCATGGTCCCATAATTTTATTATATACATAATTTTGATTTTATAGCGTGAATGAGTAGCGTAACTGCAAATAACATGAATGCCTATGAAATTATTTTCAAAAATGTCCATGTCCTATGGTTAAGTTTTTATTGTTTGTTTGGTAATACATTACGTTTTAGTAGTAATTTTTACGTGGTTTTTGAGAAGTTTAGGTCAAATTGTGAAATCTTCTCTTGCCAGTGGATGAAAGTCACGTATACGCAAATGATTAGATTAACTTTTGGTTAGAGTCAACTCCTACATTCCAAATAGGTTCGGAGCGCATCTCTAGTTTGCAACGGGCATCGCTCTTGCGGTTCCGCCGCATCCAGAACGCCAGTGGTGCGTGGCAGCTGCAGCCGATGGGGAAATAGCACGTGCTGCTGGGCGAACAGGAATCAAGCACAAAGCAGCGCGAGGAATATGTCAGCCGTCCCTGGGAACACTTGGCACTGTGCTGCTTTGTGGTCGGGAGCACACAAATCGAAAACAAAGTTTGCTCTCGGACGCGGCAATACCTGCATCAAAGCGCACGGAGAGAGTGAGTGAGAGAGAGAGAGATATAGTAGATACTGTCCAGAGAGTCTGTCGCCCGCAGCGTTGTCAAGTGGACAAGCTTTACTTCTGAACACTTCCATGACAAGGTAAAAAAAAATCCTTTGAATATAAATTATAACAATTTTCTTCAATTATATTTCTATTCTGATCTTCGTTTTGTTAAACCCTGCGTTATATGAAATATCGTAAAATTTGTCTGAGGTGAAGATCTTGATTGTATCTGAGCCCTTGCTCAAATGTTAAGGTATGTCATGTATTACAGAATTCGTGGTCTATTTATTGACCATAACTGTAAAAAGGGCATTGATGTTTATGACACTAAACACTGCGTGGAGTTTGAGAGACTCAAGCGGACTTGTATCCTCATCCTCCCAATTGTTTAAATAGAAATTTTAATAATTTATTATTTTTTCCATTTACTATTTTGCAAAATGAAATTCACACGATTACCGTGAAAGTCTTATGCTCAAACTCGTGTGAAACTGTTCGGACGAGACTAAAATGCCATATAAATTTAAAATTATACGCACTCGTTTATTAAATCAAAGTTTGAATTATTATGTAAATAGTTTCTTGATGATAAAAGTAAGTCAATAGTATCATAAAAGATTTGGAATCCCACTTCCCCCAGAAGTAATAATGTGAAGGATGCATTCAAAGTTACGAACCATCTGACATTTAGTCATCCATAACATATGAGTCACAATGACACTATTTCTGGTGATCTATAAAAGAATATAGTGATGATGTAAACTACATTTTTAAATTATTTTATAAAACTACCCTTAGTAATGCTTCGAACAAAATCTGTGTAAAAGGGGTAGATCAAATTTTTATTAACGTAATCTTGTGGGTTTCCGCGGCCGACGCCATGCTATTCATTCGTTGATTGTTCTTCTGAATAAGGCCTAAGTTCAATGTTCCAACCAACGTCCACATGACAGCCGAAACATTTGGTATCAAATCAAAAGAGATTATTTACGAGAAATTTAATTTTGTTTATTTACTAGTGATTTCTTCTTTACCGGTAAGTTTCGTAGTGTGAAAAACATATCTCTAATCATTCTGAATTTGGGAAGCGTTGCATAAAGTAAGGGAGGGGAACGTAATGGGCACCCTTGACGGAAGATACGAAGTACAAGCTGACCGTATCTGATTCTCCAATTCACAACGATCCGTGTAGTACCTCGGGAAGGATGGAATTGCGCGAAAGCATAGGAGATAGAGAGCAAGTGAGGCGTGCGGAGCAGTGTTGGTTGGAGATAATGAGGTGGTATGTATCCGAGAGACGTAGTCCTGTTCTGTCCTTCTTGTTAGAGCGACGAGAAAACCTTTGAGAGAGCACGACAGCCCTGCGAACAGCATTCAAATTAGTAACAAAGTCGTAGCGACTGATTACATGAACAACATGCTCCGTAGCGAGTGTATATGAATGTTTAAGTACTTCCTTCGCTTGGAAAGGTTTCTGTGGGACTTTCTCATTGATTTGGCGGAGAGAATATCAAAATTGAATTTCGTCTCTCAGCAGATGCACGATACTTACAGAATAACCGATAGAGTGTCAAATTATGAACACAAAAGTTTTATTCTGTATATTATTGTTATGAATATTTTTAATACGATTAATCAAATTATTTTACTAGTTCCCTGTAAATATATATAATCATTTATTCTTCTCTTGTATTATAATTTTCAAAAAACCATCATTTCCCGTTTATTTCGAAAATTCAAAATATTCGAATAAAAATTATTCTAAAGAAATGTAAGGTAGATTGTGGTAGACCTGTACGAGTACTTCACATTAATATAACTTTTTAAGGGATAATGGGCCTTATAAAATATTAGATTGAAAATACCGTGAAAAAGGAAAGAAGAGGTCAAGTCACTGTACATTACACGCTCCTTGACAACTCATAACAAAGTGTAAAAACGTATTTTAATGCTATGAATATAACTTTGAATAAAAACTTAATGTTTTATCATTCAATTATTTTTTAATTATTTGTACTGTTTTTGTATAACATTTTGTATAACAGCTGCTATTTTCACAATTGGATGATTCTCCACAGCAGTGGTCTTGTTGCTAGAAAAGGTTAGTTCCAGTGTTGTTCAGAATGATTGTGTTAACATTTGAAAAGAGTGTTAGTGAGGAATGTGAATCTGGGGGACTTTTTGTACAATACACAGCTAGAAAAAGGAAAGAGTTTGTTAAAATGCGTGATTTGACAAAGAAAAAGAAGGGGTCCGAGTCATGAACCAGAGGAACATTGTAAGTGAAAAAAAAATGTTCCCATAATATTCCTTTTGCCGTTTGAGACAGCGCTTTTAAGAAATTTAACATAATGGGGGACTCAAACGTGCAAAACTCCTACTTATGAGGATTGATGGATTGATTTCTGTTTTGGTTGTGCAGAAACGTAAGCCTAGACCTAACATTGAGTACGCCACACTGAAAGATGTAACCTGTAAATATAAAGTGAGACATACTGTTAATGGGGTAGCTACATTAATAGGTATGAATTTAATGCTAGATTGTCGATAAGCTATAAATGATGTATTAAAAAAGAAGCTTGAATACTTGATAAACTCCTTCAAAATGATGGGAATATCCCCGAAATATCAAAGAAGTAATCTAAATAGAAGCAAAAATTTTTCTGAAAAAAAGATACGAAGAATTAAAAAGCACATAGAATCTTTTAACGCTCATGGAGATCATTATTGCCTCAAGGACTATGAAGTATCTACCAGAAGGCGTCAATGAATCTAAAATATTTGGGTTTTTTTAAATTGGCAAAACCAAATGTAGTTCTCTCTCTCTCCTCATACAGAAATATTTTTAATCAATGTTACAATAATTCATCCTGTAGAAAGGATATTTGCAGTTTTTGTCACCAAATGCATGTAAAATAACAATAAGGAAAATGATATAAAGATCTGACTGATGAACAAAACAAAAAAAGTTGAAACCCTTAAACTGAATTAAAATGACATAAGTTAAAAGCCGAAAAGTTTTATGATTTCAAAAGTAAAGCAAGACTTGCTGCCAAATAAGTATAGCCTTTTGAGTTTTTTTTACATTGATTTCGGAAAAAAACTAATGTCACTATCAATGACGTCTACTACAAAAGACGGCTATCGTTCTATTGTTTCAATATGCACACCATAAATAGCAGTAAAAACGTCTTCTACCTATACCCAGAATCAAAGGGTGAAAAGGGAAGAGAAGATGTTACCTACACGATTCACGTTCTTAAAAACCGATGTATCACAAAATGTTGAAAACATTCATATTTTCTCCGACTCTTTCGGAGGCCAAAATAAAAATACGTTCTGTTTCCTCCATTACATGGTGCACGTGTAAAAGATTTAAAACTTTGCAGGTAACATTCTCAATCAGAGGACATTCGTACGTGGAGAATGATAGAGACATGGCTCATATAAAACATAATTTCAGAGCTGAACTGAAATGAATGGCCTCTCCCTTCTCCCTTCATTGGTGAGGTAATTGGCCACGATTTTTGGCGGAAGTGGACTGATTCTTTCAACTGAACTAATGTTAAAAATCTGAAGATCATTGAGAGAGATTCAGTTTACCCAAACAGCAGATAGGTTCGTGTATTACAGAAACAATTTTTTGAAACATGGTAAAACACAGTCATTACATTAAAAATATCTGAGAGACGAAGATTTAAAGTTCAATCAGCTTCTCTCACTAATCTACCTTATAAAATAAGTTTAGACCTAAGATTGTTAATAATTTTTGTGTGTAGGCGTAGTTCTTAAGATCTGTTTTCTGGGCCGTAAGGGCAAATGGTAGTCTCGACGAAGCACTCAGCAAGGCTCCTGTAATTCATCAATATTGACCATACTTTGTATTTTTCTTTCAATAATCCTTAAGAAGATTACTTTGCAATTTCAAATAATTTCATCGATTCATTTGTCCGATTTCCGTGACACAGTCATTCAATAAAATTCACTTTTCTTGGTATAGATGTTTCGGCAGAGAATGTTTAATTCTAGGTTCAAAAGTGGTAACGCTATCCAACCTCATGGAAGCCATGAATTTGGGTTTGTAGGAGTATTTCTTAATGAATATAGTCTGAGGCCTCGCTATAAGAAAGTACTACTACGGAACAATTGGACCAACAAATGAGAAAGTATTGCATCGATCAAAATGGTAGAGGACGTAGACATCTCGAAGACTGACCACGGATAATATAACACCGCAAAGTTAAGTGGGTCAGGATACACAGTACAAGAAGAATAAATAAAGCACATACTTAAAGAAACTAATTTTTTTCTTATTCGTATTAATAAAATTAATTAAATATGTTTCGTAACTATTAGTGGCTATTTGTGAGGAAGGAGAAACAAATGTTGCGCAGTGAAATATTTCAGTACACATTGGCAAATTAAAATATTTTTATCATTAAACGACACGTTCTCACCTCAATCGAGGAACGTTTTCTTTTCATATGTTAACCCTAAATATGGTTAATAATGGCATTGGTTGAGTTCTCTAGACTTTGATTGCATCCAGTTATTATTTTCTTACGGAAATATTCCTTCTTTAAATTCAACAGGAATTGATACACTATGTAGATGTTTACTGAAAATGTTTAAGATACGGATCGTAAATGTAAGTTGAACGCTTAACCCGTTGATGCTCTGAAGGTGAATAATACACATACACACTTAAGGGGCCTCATAAACTTTTTAACAATTCGAATCAGTGAATTTGTTTTCTCATTCTTGATTCTCAACGTGCTCTTCCGCAATATATTCGGGACGGCTGGTTTAACTCTAGAACTCCAGTATTTACGATGCAATAGAAAAATAAGGTTATATTTTTGTGTAATAAATGATTTTTGAATGGAATTATGAAAGGAAGGGCTATAAATTAAAAAGTAAAAATAGATTATTATATTCATCATTATATCATTATGTACTTTGTAGGAAGCTAATTTCCTTTTCCTTTTTGTAATTAAAAAGAAACACACATTTTGAATTGAGATTGAGACACAAACTGAGATTGTTTCTGAGATTGAGCTGCTGTTTTTGATATAAAAATGTATTTTGGGATAAATCTGAAAATCAACAAGTGATATATTGAACTGTGACATTGACTAGGAATTGAACGCAATACAGAAACTTAATCGGGACGTAGCGCGAAACGTGCTTCAGATTTTTTCCTATGCCTTGGACCATGACGTATGACCAGCTGACGGCAGCAGCGTTCCCCTAGTGCTCATCATGTGCGCAGTCGCGAGCGCTAATTGGAAACGCGTCCGATGTGTCTGCTGACGAGGCTGCCGTCCACCCGTCCGGCACGCGCGCCCGTACCGCCTCCACCACTGCCACCACTGCCTGCCTGCCTGCCTGCCTGCCTGCCTGCCTCCCGGCCGGCGTTCCGCCTATTCTGTATTCGCGCGCTTCTCCCGCGCGTGGGGACTAATTGCCGCGGCGGAATTAGCCATGCGGCAGCCGTCGCCCCCGTCTCTACAGTTCCCTCTCTCCCTCCCACCCTTCAGTTCCACCCACTATGCCTTTCTGTGCTAGGAAGAATTTCACCCTCATTCATCATGCTGCTCCTACGTTCTACTCACACTCTCTTTCTCGTACCTCTTCGCTGCGAACCGAAACTTAGAATTCTCTTCACTTGTTTTCTTTCTCCCATTCCATTACTGCGCTCCAACTATGTTCTACGTTTTTCATGCCATCTTCCAACTTCTTCTCCAAATGTTGCATCTTACTAAATCTTCAACTCTTTTCATCCACTATCTGTTATGGCAGCTGACTACATTCTTAATCTCTATACCAGTGGTTCCCTAAGCGTGCACTTACAAGGGGCCAATGCCAAGGGCACCGTGCTTCTTTACTCAGAGCCGTTTTAAATATAAAATATTTCTTTCAACAATTTATTTAAATATAAAATATTTCTTTACTTTTCAACACTTTGGCTTTTGCTACTCTGTATTGTAGTCACATCAATCTTATCTGATTCGTTATAAACTCTTCGCTATCACCTATTGTGGAAAATAAGTTGATGTTCTTCGTCATCATACCTTTCTCCTCATCTTCCTCTCCTCTCGTGTTACCCACCGTCTGCCGCATGGAGCTAGACGATGCTTCTGTGGGCGGAGTGCTATGTCATTTTTGCTTTCTGCCTGCGGCATGCGCCACTCTACGCCAGGGAGGGAATATTAATGTTTACGTCGACAGCAGCTTGATGTAAATTTTTTGACACCATATGTGCCGGTTTTCTCCATGTTGGAGTGGTTTGCAATATAAGAGGTTAAAGGTTTCTCAGTGCATGTAATTAAAGAAAATATTAAAACTGTCGTTTTATTCCGTGTAAATCAAATGTATTTTTTTTACTGAATGCTTAGTTTTATAAACAATGTATATTTAATAAAACTATATTCTTGAATAAAATGTATTGGTAGACAAATAATTAGTATTAACATATAGATATTTTAGCTCAATATTGAAACGAAACAGCTGATTAAGTTCAAGTTTTGATTTGTCGTAATGTATCAAAAAAATTGGTATTTAAAATACTCCTCAGATTTAATAATACACAAATGTTTTACCAGTTTCTCAATCATATATTCAAACTATTTTTCATAACACAGCTTGATTCGACGGTTCCAGTGAAACGTTTTTTAATTAAGTTTCATGACCCTTTATTAATAAAAGTAAAAAAAAAAAGGTTTTTATAGAAATAAAATTTGTCGCGTGAAGTAATTTCCTCTTCTTTGAAAATACTTTTCACATATAGGGTTGAAAATGTAATTCAAATCTTATGTAGGCGAGTTTCAACGTTTTAAATGAAAGTACATTAGAAAATGAACGAACATCATAACAATTTTCAACACTAAGACGTTTGAAACTAATTTAACCATATCAACTAATGGAATATTTTTCTCGTGCGAACTGTATTCATTTTTATGTGACTATTTTCTCATTCATTCTTCGTAAATTTAATTTTAGAAATGCATTTAATATTTTAATAAAATGTATTTTGTAAATTACGCCTATATGTTCTGTAACCCATACTTTCATCGATGTACCACATTTAAAAAACATTGACTTCCATACTAGATCGTATAGGATATTTTATTGAGAATTTTATTCGTGAACCAAGTAAAATACTTCAATAAAATATCCTATATAATCTTATAAAAATATTTGATTAATGTTTATAACAGGAATATCCCACTCAAGTATAATACTTCAATTGACATCAGATTAAAATTATTAAATAAAATTTTTAACCAAGATTGACTAAAATGGTTATGAGACAGATAAAGAACTTGAAAAGTGAGTTATGGAATATTACTCTCAGCCCTTCAATTTTGTAGTTCTGAATTTTGACGTATTCGAAAACTATATCTTTATAATGTAAAGATATACGAAATATTGAAATCTGCAAATGATTGTATAAAAATTCTTATTATGACTACACATTGTGTTCATTGTATATTTAAGGTCATAAATGCTACCACAAATATATAATGACTGCGAGTAACTAATATAGATTTGTATGTTGATGGAACCGAAGAAAAATACATCCGCTCTTTCGACAGATTTTTCAAAATGACTTGTTGTGAAGCGATTTTTAAACACTTCTTAATCTTCCCCATTATTTTCTTCAATATTGTTAAATATTTTCTCCGTGATACTATACGTTTAAAGTCCTGACAAATCACTGAAAGAACATGACCCATATCATAATGGTTAATTCACCAAACGTCAACGCCATTCACAACCACAGTGGTTACCCTGTAGCTCTGACAATCATTTCCAGCACAAGGTACAATGTTTGGTTCTCTCTATTGCTTTCTCATATGTGTCAGGTGACGTAAATCATTTTTCATTCGAGGCGGACTGTTTGTGTTCCAGTGTGAACACCCCCACTCCATTCCACCCTTCCGCGACCTGCATTGCGTCTACCGGCCCTTTTGAATCCCTCGAGCACCCAAGCTCCGCAACCCTTTTGACAAATTACTCGCCAAGTTTGCAACTGCTCTTCTTTAAAATCATGACGCGTCTCAGCAACTCCGGAAAGAAACAAGAGGTGATTAATCTTCGCATTTCTGAGGAGACAGGTCTCGCCTTGTAATGACACAGCATTCTGCTTAGGTCCTGTCCGGCAACAGTGACGCTTGTTTGAAACACGACTGCATACCCCTGCCGCGACCTGGACGTATCAATCATTTTTTCACAGGCGGAAGAAGAAAGAAAAATGAAATTTTCAAACTTTTTTTGTTACCAAGTGTAGGCGTTCCAAAGAATAATGTGAGAGTTATAAACTTTGTGAAAATAATTTTATTTCCTAAGTTCTCGCTTTTTATGGCACATTTAAGGAAAGAAGTGTGTTATTCCCCTTGTTGACAGTGGACGGTGGAGGGCGTGGGGTTGGAGAAAGGAGGGACCAGACGGCACGCAGTCTCCGCGATTAATCATTGCTTTGACGTAATTGTGGGGAGGGAAATGGGTGGGAAAGGCAGTTCGAGTTATGAGGATAGACGGGAAGGGAGAGGACGACGGATGCCAGAGGTAATGTCTCTGGCGACAAAAAAAAGGACACTGTGAATGTCCGACGCACGATTGGTTTGTTGACTCTCGGTGTACTGCTTTGATGATGGAAATGAAATGGAAACGGGATACGATGTACTTTCTAGTTACGGACGGCCTTTTGTTAAATTTCAAATGTAATTTACGAATCAATCATATGAATAGGACTTGTATGTTTATTTGACCTTTTTGTAATTAACGAAAAGTGGGGATGGAATAATGTTTTAAAACACTGAAAACGATCTATTTCTTTCATTCACTAAAACAAAAAAATATATCTTACAGAATTTATCATCTAGGAAAATATGTAAAACACCAACAAACGAGACATTTATGTTAACTCTCATTCGTGATACAAGTTTCGATATAAGAAGTTAGTGTGCAAGGTTTGTTCTAAACATAGACTTTTCTGTAACTTATGTCCGACTATTTAAGATAAATTTATAAACACATTCTCAGATTTCCTTTCAATAATACATTGTTGGTTGTTATATTGATTGGCTTCATAAATACAAGAGAAATTTTCTTACTCTTAACCAAACATTTGGAATCGTCCAGAACATTTTTCGACATTCTTACGTGGTTCATCGTGATGCAAGGAAAATAATGTGAGTACGTATTCTTCTGTTCGTTTCATTTGATAGGCACTTTCGTTCTTTTACGATACAGTTCCGCTTAATTTCCGAACACTTCATAAATTCTGGATAAAAAACAATCATTACGATATCCTATTTGTGGAAGCTCCACATTAAAATTGAAAAAAAAGTATCTTTTAAGATCACTGTAGCATACTATAATGGCTAAATGTATGTGTTCCAATATGATTTTTTGTCTTACAATAAGCATCAAATTTTTGTCAGTCACTAGTACTACTCATTGCAACTGGTCTGCGATCTTTTCAAAGAATTTCTGAGTTAAGACTAAAAATTACTAAAGAGCAATTACTGTTTTGTTATGTATGTGCAGGTACAAAATAATATTTTCATATTTAGTTTCTTCAACTATTATAGAGAAGTCTTGGAACTTCATCAGATACTAGCACTTACCATTTCGGCTATAAATCAGCTGTGTTATGAAATGAGCTTCGAGTTAATTCACTGTTCTAATGACTATGATTTATTTGAGTCCTGAACGGTTAATCCGATAACACATGTTGCAATCCAACACTCCATGAATCAAACTCAACGGAGAGCAATCAAACAAACGTGATATTTTGATCTGGAAACTTTAACATTGTGGGTTGTAAAAATTGCACTGCGAAACCCTATATTGCCTTGATACCAAAAACATTATTGGAATCTAATTCTTATGTTTTCGTTTTTAAATGAATACGCAAGGAAAAGGGAGAAAACATCTTTTTTCTAAATCCTCCATTAATGTCTTCTCGGTGATACCAAATTTAATACATACACCCTCTACTGTATTTGTGAGGCGTTCTTCTATATCTATAAACTATGTACGAAAATAGGTAGACATACGAGTATTATGAATCTTTTCTTGTGATCGGCTCTAACGATATGGAATATATTTGCATAATAGAGGTATTTTGTTAGGAACGTTTTAGTATTTTATGAAATTAAATAATACGTATATTTCGATTTCAAATTGTTTACTTTGTCCTTAATGCTTCCTGAAGTCTGAATGCGTAGAGATAAATTTACAAAACATTGGAAACTGAAAAGTAACCAGCGATTGATTCGGATGTGTACGGACGTAACTGACATATGCTTTCCTCAAATTACTCAAATTGCCATGTGTTAGATATTATGCCAGTAATATATCATCAGCAAATAGATTTATTAGAATGAGAAATTACCTCCAGGTTAAAGTATAGACGTTAATATGAAATAATACTTCAAAGATTGTAATTCGAAGTGTGACTGAATGTTTCAAGTACCATTATCATGTTTTATGAAAACATGCGTAGAACAAAATATTTATTTCGGACAAGAGAAATTTTCCTTTCCTTTATTAATTGTCTCACTATTTTCTTGATATTTTCATTCATTTTAAAATCACCCATAAGAAAAGACTCTTTTCGATTAATTCTTGCGTGACATATTTGACTTTCGAAATTTGATATATGTGACTCAAATGGGCATTTAAAGGAAAATATTTTGTCAATAGTGAAGATTGTATTACGTTCGAAACAATAATCGTGCGTAACACAATGCAAGTAGTGTTTTCTCTTCCAAATGAAAGTTTTAATACAAAATGTATTTTATTATTATCTTATCACATCTGACCAATATATTTAAGTTGTAAATTTAAGACCTTTCTTTTTTTAAATTTACGTACCTCAAAAATATTTTCTCAAATGTATATTGAGTCAACAATATCACATACGAGTATATAGGAATTCAACTTTAACAGATTCATCTATTTCAATCTATCTCCCTAATTTAATTTCTCAGTGATTCAATTCACCCAAATCCAATAATTCAATAAATTCAGTAATGAAATCGGAGGACCTTCTTTTTAAAATCATCATTTTATGCTGTACATACTTTAGTAATGGTGGTAGACTATGATGTTTTTAAGTCTACAAATGTAAGGTTTCTTAGGAAAGGGAAGGAGACGTATCTCATTTGCCACCAAAGTCACGAAGTAATTGACAGAAATGAAGCTTAAGGTTATTTGGTTAAAGAAAATATGTCCTGATTTGCATAAATTCTTAAAAATACGTTGCAGAAGTTTTCTTTAATAACGTTTCGTAAAAAGAAGGTTATCGTGCTTGTCTAGAATGCAACTATGTCGTTTGCGCAGATATCTGTGTACTCTAGTTCATCGCATTGCGGGAGGTAGCGTTTTCTTGTGTTGGCTCCCACACTGCGTGAGAAACAAAAGCCAGGTTTCCTCATCCTATCCTAACGAGTCGAGCTCTTTCCGAGAAAGTTCTCCGCTCCGCTCGTCCACTCCGTTCGTCCCCCCAATTCCCCATGGGGTGCGATGCGTCTGGGAGCCAACGGCGGTGCCTTTGGCCAGTTATCTCCTCGACTGCGACGCCACCGGAGCCTCCCGCCATTTCGGCGCCGGGTGATCTTCATTTCTCATCGCCTCCCATGACGCTGCGCCTTTGTCTTTCGGTGAAGCCTCCTCCTCTCCCACTGCTCTCCTCCAACAACGCGGCTTCGCTATCAGTTGCAATGTCCTACCCTCCCCCTGGCTCACCACGGGGTGCTTGGTCTGTGTGCGCTATTCGAGGCTCATAAACCGCCTCCACGGGCAACAGCCTCAATGGGTCCACCCCCCAGGTCCATCTATCCTCCACCCGCAACCCCTATCTCTGCTCATCTCCCGTAACCTCTGGGTCTATCTTCCAACTTCACTCCCACGCGTTCGTCCTTCTCCCTCACAAAGACTTTGCGGCCATTGCCTTCGAACGAACAGTGCTTCGTCTTGCGCAAGTTTTTCAAGGACCCTGCCGGAGGGCACTGGACTGTGTAAATCGCAGCACGCCTTCAGGTCGTCTTGCGACGCTAGCAGTTGTCGTTCATATGCTACTTCTTCTACTCTTCTTCGAGAGATTCGATCTCTCCGAAGAACGAAACCATCAAGTACTCCTCCAGTCGACGTCAGCCTTCTCTCTTTGCCTTTAGGAAAGTCTATTTGATTTTTACAATGCCTTCATTCATCGATATTAACATTTATGAGAGCGGTTTTATACACTTATTGCAAAAACAATCGTTTAATGAAAAGTAATTAATACAATATACATAGATTGGTATTGGTGTGTTAAGTAGTTTCTTCGTGATAATGTTTTTTCGTATTTACGTTTTATTGTGCTCATTTATATTTTTATACTATTATTACTCACTCTATTTGTTCATCCGTGTCTCATGGGAACAGGAATGACACATAGTTTAGAGAACACGAATATTTTTACTAGTAAAGACCAATTGTATAAAGTGACCTACTTGTCAGCATATTTGACACGTATGGGGATGATTGAACC
>NNCF01126363.1:125714-151802 GCA_002313205.1 Laupala kohalensis | reverse complement strand
AAATGGCATGTGATGGACGGGTACGACCCGGAAATCGTTCGTGATACAGGCGTTGTGCTAATCGAACATTTCGTCAACTTTCACCATAGATGAGCAACATGTCAGTGAACTCGGAAAACGTGTACTCCGCCATTTAGTAATTCACGATCGCTCAGTGGACACTGATGTACATGCGCAACAATTCATGGGATTATTCTCTGATGACACGTTACATGATGTCACACAAGACAACGTGACACGAGACACCGTCATCTCTCAATGTGTCTTAGGGCCCTTGATCGGAATTGATGGGATGGTCCCTTGCTTGCTTCCGGAGAGTAAATTAGTTTATTGTCCTCCACGTGGTCATACGCAGTTTGTACTGTTTTTTTTGACAATAATTTTTTTAATTTTTTTTTATTGCCTTCCATCGTTCAAAGTCGTTTATCTTCCAAAAGGCGCATTTGAGGACATAGGTTTATTAGCAAATATTGCTAATCTGAGTCCCCTCTACAACACCTATAACTGTGTAATAGGAATTCTGAATCATCCTCTATAATTGTAGATAAATAATGAACTATATCTATAGATATCCAAAATTACTTCAAATAACCAAAAATATTTAAAGTAAAATGTCAATAAAATCGTTCAGTTAGGGAAGAACTATGTGAAGGTAAAATTTGGTTCAAAACCAATGGATGTGGGATTGTCTTATTAATTCCTTTTTACAAGAAAAAAAAGAGAGAGAGTTCATTCGCATTGTTTTGAGAAAAGTCTGGTAAGAAGTCTTAAAAAGAGATCACTAGCTAGATTATTACCTCAATCTCAATGAATATACGATCACTTGATCCTGCGACCACCAATGTGACGTGATTTTACAGTCCCGCGTTCCACAAGCACTCGACAGAAAAGCTCACTGAAGCGGTTGACAAATGATCTTTGACCCAAGTCCACTGCTCATTGGGTTTGCAACGGCACGAACTCTGGGACTTCTGCTGCATTTGAAAAATTCTTGGGGATCTTCTGCTAATCCTTTATGAATGATGGACTCAGTCAACTGTTCAATTCGAGTTCTCATGATAAGTGAGTTACGCTCTGGATTTTGGAAATCCCTTCTTTTCAGACTTTGAATACGGAAGCCTGTCTCTAATATGGTTTTGCATTTGTGCAATATTGATCTCCATCTCAGTGGTTTTAGATCCATTCATGCGAATGAGTAGATGTCTATTTATTGATTTGGGTCGCCAAAGAAATTCATCGAAAAGAAGACCAAATTAATTTGATTTAAACATTTGATATTGGGTTACGCGGAGTTACTATTATTTAAAAATTGTTCACACATGTAATAGAGCTGAAAAACTAATAATAATGATAAAATATCCTAGTACCACACTAGAAGTGTTCCCTGAAATGTGTAAATGTTTTGCCTGGAGTCACGAGAAATAATAGGACGCAACAAAACATTATGTCCAACAGCGTGCACAGGGTGAAATTGCTTTTGTCGCTTTTAAAATTTTAAACATGTAATGTAATGAAATTACATGATAAAGTGAGATGAAAAAAACAAACATTTTATTTATGGGAAGAGTTTCAAATTTATTGTTGAGAATATCATGTTGTTAAAATAATATATATTTCAGTAACAGCGAATGCATTCACGCCAGCTGACGACATAGTTACAAAGCGCATTATTTTAAAAATAGTAGCATTAAATTGCTCATCTCTTTAAATCAGTCCAATGTAATTTATATCGACGATGAAAATGTCATTATGTTTTCACTAACTTAAAAAAAAAGCCATCAAACGGACGAATTTCACTCGGTGCAGCTAATCCAATAAACCGTGCGCGCAGTCGCTTCGCGTTTGTTTTCGTGATCGCGACTCACTCAAACACCGCGAATCGGATTTGCGTCCACGAGGACGGTCAGTAGGTAGGAGGTAGGGGATGCCAGTGGAGGGGAGCGAAGTATGTTGGAATCAGAGGGACTGGAGATAGACTACGTCTACTAACGATTACGGAAGAGCAAGGTCTCCGAAAATATATAAATGCCTTTGCTATAAGCGAGACGCAAAGTCCTTGTTAGCTCTTTAATCATGCCTAGTTATATGAATGATAAAATATGTTTGATATGAATGTTAGAGAGAGATAATTTTTACATTTATAAAAGTAAGTTGGGTTGATTCTTGGTGTAGTGGTTAGTGAACTCGCCTTGTGCCTCTAGTGACCGTGGTTTAAAGAAAAAAGTTGCAGTGGTAAACAAGAGGTAGGCTCTTCATGGTCGTCCCATTTCCCCAACCTTTCATTCACTCTCAGCAGTCTCCTATTAATAATCACACGCCATTTCATCGTCCTCCTCTTGGAGGTGCGTCAAGAAGGGTATCAAGTTCACATGTAATTATCCATGTATAAAAAGTAAAGAGATATCATCTCGTTTTCTATCTTCGCCAGAGATAGGACTGAAGTCGAAGAAAAATACAGAAAAATAGGATTCTATGTTCAACAATTAAATGAAAACGTTTTTATGGACTGTTTGAAGACCGTAGTCATAGTACTAACGATCATTGATAATAAATAACATTACATAGAAGTAAAATGCATTAAAATATCAATTGACAAAACAAAAAGAGTCTAGAAATAATACATACAATCAGATATAATAAAGATGTGCGTGTGTTTTTACGTCAAAACAAACATATTGATTTTCGCTCAAATTGTGGGGATTATTAGCGTAATAAAAATTTTCGTCTTTTTAACAATACAACTCCAACTCTTAATTAACCCCGTTCAATTACAGTTTATGTAACCCAAAAATTATTCAATGAAAACATGTGCTAATTTTCATAAAAATCACTACATCCGTTGAAAATAACGCTCGAACATATTATGAGCATACTGGTTTTAGCGGGAAACTTTTTATCTATCATGTAATGGAAAAGATTCCATCTATAGTACTCATCGTGATAAATATATTACTGAGCACTAAAAATTATTCGGATCATGTTTAATGCTAAGTAAGAAGTATCTTCTTTCTCGAGCAATACACAATCTTTTTCACATTGTGTTCGTAGTAACATTCAAAATACCAAAACATTTCAGAAGATTTCTCTTCTCTCTTCTGGAGGATCTGCTGTCTCTCCTTCTCCGAAAAATTCTCTTATGGACATATACACTGCATCGACACTGAATTTACACAAACACATTTTAAATCCTCGTCATCAAATTTTTATGGATAAATATTTCTGGAGTACATTTCCCTCTTTCTATGTACAAAGATGTGCTTGTTATTTTTATTACTAATACACTTTTGTCTCTCTACTCGTTATTTTCTCACCGTAAATATAAGCTTGAAGCATCGTTGTTGGGTTAGAGATAGCATCTGATCACGACCAACAGAAAAAGAGTTCCATCTCTTAGAAAAAAGAGTTCCATCTCTGCTGCTCCTCTCGCTTAGAAGATTACTCGCAAAGTGGCCGACAGTAGTCAACTTTCAGTTCTGTTTAATTAGTTCTCAGTTTCCGAAGTCGCGAGGATGCAAGAGTGAAGTGCGGGGTTAGAGACAGAATGGCAAAGAGAAGAGCGACATTCAATCGACTGGAAAATGAGACGCTACAGATGGTTGCTCCATCCATTTCGCTTTTTTTTTGTGTTCGATATTCCACTCATTTGCGAAGAAGATATTCGTCACTTTCGAGATATGAGTTCGCAGTTGACTAATAATTCAAGACTTGTGGCAAAAACGAAAATGGTTTCCGAAGCTATCGTTCATCCTTTCGCTTTCTACAGTCTGTAAAAATTTTGATTAATTTCTGCGTTCTTTTATTTCAACGCACTGTTAATGTAAAATAGTTCCTAATATTTGTCATGTTAGAAAACTGAAGAAAAAGTGTGTCTATGGTATATCAATGATCCAAAACCAAAGTAAAAGAAGTAAAAAAAATAATTCGATTTTGTACATTTCTTTGCTTTAACTGTGTGAACAATATACTATTCACTACGTCAAAAATCATGAAGTAGGGTACCTTTTTCTTTCTTTTCACTCAAATTTCAAACAAGGTATTTTACGTGTTTTAAAAATGGTAGAAATATTTGGATAAATAAATTCGTAGGATTTTGTAACTATAAATATAGATGTGAAAGTACGTATTTTTAATTCTACATTTTATTTATATTAGTTCTTGGCATGTACGTTTATTACTGCAGTAACATCTAATACAACTTTATATCATTTGTCAATTTATTCTCATATAATTCAATTCCAGGTAAGATATCTTCTGTCCTTAGGAATTTCTTGAGATCTTTCGACTCCAACTCTCCCGCTCGTGGTAACGCCTGGCCAACTGCGTTCATCGGCCAGAAATCCCCTGTGGCATACATTCATTTTTTCTCTCTTCCTTCTGACTTCATCCCTTACTGCGCTGCCACCACCGTCACCCCTCGAGCTCCATCATTCCAGTCAACGCTGCGGCATCTATCTCTTCCCTCTCCTCTCGTAATCAGTTCTTCCATCACTTCTATCATCTTTGCTGTGTCTTGTCATTCGTACCAGCTCCAACTCCCCTTCTCATTCCTTCCATTTTAAATTTTTCTTTCCTCTTTTTCTCCCCACAACTTTCATAAACGTAGTTTTATTTCCTCAGCTATCCTTCCCTTTCGCCAATTGTCGATTTGCTCTTCCTCATTGTCTTGCGTTCCATGCGACGAAGGTCTTAAAACGCTCTCTTCCTTCGAATGGGAAAATTTTTACCTCCGCTCCGTCGTTGCTGCTGCTGCGTGGTAGCGAAGAGGACTCACGGCTCCTGGAGCTTTTGGAGCCATCCTTCCTTCTTCCTTCCGCACCACTGCTCCCCTTCCACTCCCTTCCCTATTCATTAGTTCTTCACTCCTCAGTTCACGAGTGCGTTCAAAATGCGATTATTAGAGTAAGACTTGTCATTTGAAAAGTACTAAAATATATTGGTCGTGAAATACGTCATGAGGATGGAATTATGTGAGATGTTTTGTAATTTGGCAAATAAAGGCTTAGTTTCCATTCCTAAAACAATAAGATTGTAAAATATTGTACATTCATGTTTTCAAATAAAAGTCTGTTTATTTCATTGAGAGGAATTACTTGGATTGATCAAGTTTTGAACAGATCTTACATTTACAAATATTCGAGTCATTAACCACACAATGATTCGAGAAAAATGAAAGCTAATTGGAGTGGAGAATAGAGTTCAAAAAAAGTCAAACATAATTTCTGTAGTACTTGGCTACTGATACATTTATGATATTATAAAGAAAAGTATGGTTTTAGAGAGTCGTATTTTTATACACAATACAGTCCTTTTTCAAACTTTAGAAAATATTGATATATCATTAAGATCAAATTTTCTTTGACTTTGTGTGTGCTCATATATTCAAAACAAAAATGACTTGAGTTGAATATTTTATTTTATTTTATTCTTTTTTACCTCTTTATATACTTACATTGTTATTTAATTCTGTGTTAGCAATAACGATTTCTGTTACGGTATCCTCAATAAATTACCACACTATACAAAGTTCATAATCAGCTTTTCGGTTTGTACTTCTCGCACTATACTTCTGCTAGAAAGATCGAAAATAACCAGATTTATATGTCGTTAAACCTACTGACCGATGAGGTTTGTGCAGATAATGTAATTGGCGTATGTATATCGTAGAACTTCAAAAATATCTATGAAAATGTTTGAAAAAGAACCCTTCGCCTATATTATACCCATGAATTATAGAGAAGAAGGAATAAAGAAAAAGTAAAGAAAAATTCTATGTTTTTCGGTTATGGACTTGAGAATGAATTAGAAACTACTGGTTTTAGAAATTCTTTTATTAATTTTCAAACATTTTATAAACTGCATGAAATATGCAGAATTTTTGTGTATTAAGGTTGTAATTTTTTCAAATTTTAAATGTTAAAGGTGTATTTAACAGAGTTCTCTCACTAGCTATATACCGTTAGAATGGGAATTATTGCATTGTGTTGACACGACACGTTGATTTTAAATAAACGGTTTTGAAAAGCTTACTGCGTTCAACCGCTTTGATAGCCACAAAACCTATCAGTCCATAAACTTCTCATCTAAAAACATTTTCATGCATTTAATTATTTAAAATTTGGTTATTCACGTATGCATACTCTTTAAAGTAATTTTTATGTCATAAAATGTAAAATAATATTTACACATGAAGTTAGCAATGCGTACAGAATAATTGTAATGCTACCCCTTTTATACTGCTGATAGGAGAGGCAGAAATATTATATATAAACAATAATTAAACAAAGAATTTTGTAAATTACCATACATTTACACAATATTCAGTTTATAAAAGAAAGTAAGTAGAACGATTCATTATTATTTAATTTTGAGAAAAGTAATTATTTTCCTCATATTAATGAAATTTCATTTCATTTGTATTCAATTTTTTTCTTCCACTAGAATTATTTAATTTCCTAAGGAGCAATTGTATGGTTTTATGTATTCTATCTGAAAAATAAAAACCAATAAAATTCTTTGAAATATTGAGCCATTGAATTCAAGCATTCCTTCCCATTGACTTGATTTAGCATCAATTTCAAAAGTTATTTTAAACAATGGATTGAATTTAGGACATAATATCTCGATTTAAAGGAGAAAAAAACAATTTTTGGTAAGTTCTGTGAATCAAATTTGATAAAAAAGAATTAGAAGTTATAATCCGGTGGACATGGGGTGTAGAAGGTACCAGCCCTGTTTCATTCCCGAAGTGTTAGTAGTTATTGCGCTGTTGATTGCTGATGGCTAATAATTGCGATGATAATAAAACGATTACGAGAGAAGGAGCAAATGTACTTTCTTGTATCCAATCAAAGCCTTCTATATTTTGTATTTTATGCATTTTAATCGATCTATAATAAGACTAATGAAGTTATTAATTGTTAAAACCCTAACCTTATTATTTTCAAATATATTTTTTCCATCTACAGTTTTTGTTCCATCTAAAGTTTTAGCTATATCTTATATGCGGTATTTTATTCTACATCCAAGATCAATTCCTAAAAGTGGACAAGTCTCAAGAGTGGAAAAAAATTTCAGATCCATGGGATATTCCTCGTCAAATAAGACCCAAATACAGTTTTACCGAAAAAGTTGGAGATATACAAAGTTCTTTTAAAATTAGCCATTTTTTAAATAAACTACTTCGCCGATAATTTAAAATAAAATTAAAATTAAAAGGTATAGCGACGTCAACATGACTTGGTTCATCCTCCATCTTGTATGCCGACTCAACGTATTTCCGACCACACCATGTCGAAGGTAACCTTCATTTTTTACATATTAATAGTGACACAACTATTAGTAAGATTCAAAATAGAGACGGCTTCAGAAACTCTTGTGCCACTACGGGCTGCTCTATATTAGGACGCTCGGCTGCGCGTTTGCACCTCGCTATCTTTAATTTCATATCTTGAATACCGATTACATCCCATTGGGAAACTTGTTTTACCTCGTATTGCTAATTATCTGTATTCAGCAATTCTGTGTCCAACAGAAATTTTTGCTGCGCCAACGGAGTTTTTAATTTCAACCCAAGTAGTGACAACTTTAAGTGTTTATTATCTATCATTTTCTCAAGTCACTATCGATATCTCAAAATCTCAATATCTCAAAATCGAAAATTCTACGTATACAATACTTTTCATCATTGGATGTAGAATAAAATGAATATAGGTTGGCAACGAGTTAGTAGCGCAGTATTAACTGAAGAAGGAAAAGCAATGCATTAAAAATAGTTTCTAGAAAAATATTTAATCATTTATTGATCACTATGAAAATAGTTAATGGGAGTTACTTCGACTGATTATAATATTCACAAAAATAATTCGTAATTTTCTTATGATTTTGTACCTTGTTTTGAGAAATACGATACGTTTTATGAGCGTTTGCTTTATCTTCATTGTTTGTTTGTTAACATCAGAATATTCCGTTTCTTGTTGGTTGTCATGTTGGTTATTTTATACTAATATTCTCGTTTTATGCTATATTTTTTTAAAATTTATGATCATTGGCAAACTCTTCGGAATGTCCCTGCGACTGATGAAGTTTCCGAGCTACTGCTCTATATTGAACTATTCGTTTATTTTAAACTTTCACTCGCTTGCACTCTTACACTGAGTTTTATCGCAAACTTGGTTTTATTTCAAAGGTTATCGTTTGTGGATTCACATGATTTTATCAATTAATATTGAGAATCCGAGAAACATTGCACCACACATATTCTTTTTAAATTAATGACAAGTGTCGGATATTGCAGATAAAAACGAAGACACCACAATTCTTAGCTATTAATTGCTCAAGGTTACCTAGTTCTAGACTCTTGAGTCATTTGGAAAGAGGCCACACGATCTGGACATTAGTGACGGAGAATGTAGCAAAATTCTTTTCAACTTTCTTTTGTCTAGTTGTTTCTTTGAATAGGGCATACTATTCAGCAAGTGAATGGAAAGTTGTTTTAAAAAGTTGATGTGTTTCGAGTAATGGAATGTTTTACCTGTTGTTCTTTTTCTAGATTTCGTTTTTCATAAGTATCAAATAAAAACAAAAAATTTAGTCGGACGAGGCTGGAGATTACAAAAATATTATTGATAAATATCCGTTAAGGGGTGTTCAGAATATTTCAACTTAAACTTTACTTTCTGATTAAAATTACATATAAGTTTGTTTACCCTATAATTAGTTATGATCAATTACGTTAAATAAACTAGTAAGATATATATAAAATATGATAAAACATTTATCAATATTAATTGGTTAACATTCATCCTATAACATGTTTGCCATTATTTCTGCGAGGTTAGGCACGGAAGCGCTTCTCTTCTGTTTCCTGTTCGGCGTTGTTCCTCCGAAATTCAATTCGAAAAGGAGAAAGGGTTGAGGACTCTATTAATTCTGAATCTTTCATGACCACTTACTGTCGGGACAGAGAGTTAAATCTGCAGAGGTGCCGCAGGGAGCGTTGTGAACGCGGTTAGCGTCGTTGGATTGTCTCACGCACGGAGCAAAGGGATCACAGAACACGCAAAGGAACCGAACCGAGAGAGAAATTAATATTGTAGATATGCCACTTCGGTAAAAGTAAAGGTATATAAGACATTTTCATTATGATTCAAAATGTCAACAAATACTAAACAAATGTGAGCTACAATACTACTCTGAAATATTAAATTCGAAGGGTAATTGAAATTTTCGAGTTCTTGTAAATTCTCTTTACCCTTGGTGAAGTACTTCATGACACAAGTTCAGTGAGCTTAATAATGATTTGTATTATAAGTAATTCATCGCCATACAATACATTAAGGTACTGGAAAATCTTAGTATTAAAAATAAAGATTCTACTAAAAAACCTGTAAGGAATTAATTATCTAATGTGACAGTGACGCAAGACAAAATATTAAATATCTAGATACATGTATGAAAATAATTTAAATATATTTTCCTCGTAGCAGAACGGGATAATCTTTTATAAACACATTTTTCTATATTAATAATTCCGTTTAAATAAAATTAACAATTTTATGTTGGATCACCGTTTTTACTGGAATGTCCATGTTATGGAACATCAGTTCTACATTATTAGTTGTCGACAGAATGAAATTCAACTTTACGCCTTTCATTCCTTTCTCTACATTTTTCCAACTTTTTTCCTATTTCTGTTCTTTTGCCTTCTCCAGACCTTACATTCCCCAGCAAATCAACATACTCAGCAATCCCAACAACTCCTACACAATTCCTTCTCCCAAATAATGTAAGTTACGAGTCACATGACCTGAGTCGCACCACATCATAAACAAGTCATGAAAAACTCTTCACTTCCGAGTACCTGCTCTTGGAGAAAATGCTACGGCCAGATGACCGGACTCAAACCCGAGACCTCGAAATCTCGTAGACTTAACTCACGGTGAACATGTGTCGTAGGCTAACTGCATTAGACAAGGAGTATAGTCTTTGGGAATAGAGACGAATAGTGGAAGTTCCTAGTCCGTCTCTATTTTCAACTGGCCATAGATTATTCAAGTCATGAAAAGAAAGTAAGTAGAAGATAAGTTTAAGTACTCTACGAAGACATGCACGTTCTTGAATTATAGTATAGTATTGTTCATTAATTATAATATTAAAGCAAACTCTCAATCTTGATTTCAGTTAACTTCTTTTTGTGAACTGGAATACAAAATAAGAAATTGAAACTCAGTTTTTAATTCTGATATTCTTCACTAACAGAGTGACAAGAAATTGTTGTTTTCATTTATGATGACAAAAGTAACTAGTTTCGTCAAAAGTATCATCACAAGCTTTTCAGAAGTGAAATTCCAACACAAGAAAGCGTACACGAATTCTTACGACGTCTTCATGCTTCCATCTTACCTCGCCCACTCCTTTACACCCCATGCGGGTACCCCTTCCCCTTCGGAGCCCCGTGCCTTTATTTACTCGTAATTAACGCCATTCAGCACGGGAGTTTTGAACGCAATGCGGTCCTGTATAGGGGTTGTTAGCGAAGTTGCCAAAATGGGAGAGAGGACGGGTTGGGAGTGGATGATGTAGGGGGTCGGCGGTGTTGGCGCCAGACCGTCGCGGAGCGCGCTCTCTACATTCTAATAAGCCATTTATTGCGCGTTTCAATGGCGTTTTCTGTGGTGGTAATGAGCTTATAGACCTTGCGATGTGTGCTTGGAACAGAGTGGCGCGACGCAACGCGCCACGTCGGCCGCCCGCTTTCGTCTCTTTCATGACGAGAAACAGCGGAGTAAGTTTTAATGGAGGACAGTTGTTTTACGAAGAGTAATTCGACGTCGTTCAGAAAGAGAAGTGACGAGGTCGCCGAGCGCAATGAGCGGTTCCCGAATGTCATAATTGCGAATTTCTACCTTTGAGACGTGAATTTCCTTTCGGAGGAAACGCTGAGGTTGTTTTTGTTCTGTTACGGAATCAGGCGTTTGTTTGATTTGTATGGAGTGCTCATCAAAGGTTGTTAAGAACAGGTTCTCAAGATTGCAGATCGGGTGAGGGCTTTGATGTATAATGAATGCGCATCCCTATACTTTTGTAAGAGTATAATGAGTCGCTTGAGAGCGATAGAGACCTTTCTTCTTGATAATTGAACGAAGTAACATTGACACGATTCGTGTTGGAGGAATCTTTCTTTTATCATTAGTTCATTATATTAATTAAATGGAATTCACAACAAAAATAATTGAATATATGTAAATATTTCAGATTGAAACCAATACAAATCGTATGTGAAATTAATAATTAATACAAAGTAATAATATTAATGATAACATTTATACTAAAAAGGAAAGGGTTTAAGCAACGTTTTCGATTCTTGTTGAAACCAACTCACCATTTCAGTGTATAGGCTTCTACTTAGAAATGTACAGTTACATCAAACAATCGAAACAACAAGCCTTTCTCGCTTATACTAGCAATTTATGATAGAAAAAGTATGTAAAGTTTTTTATGCGTATTTTTGGATAGATATAATTCAGCAGAAAACTGTTTGACAAATTTTAAAATATGAAAGCAGAAATAATTAACAAACTCTCATGTAATCTTATGCACATGCGTGCAACGAGTGCGTGGGTATATCACCTCCATGTCTCAGAGTCCAGCGCGGAGGCGATGGCGGTGGTTGCGTTGCTAGGCAACGGCAGCGTGGTGCGCGCCCAGCGAGTTGTTGCGTTTGACAGCTCTTGGCACGGGAGTATTGACGCAGAGCGCGCAGCATCGCGGGACGACGTTGTGCCAACCACCAATGGCAGCAGCAGTGACGACGACAATGTGACTGTTGGAGAGAAGTACAACACGAGAATGACGAAAGGGGATAGAGAAGAGGAGGAAGAGCAGGAGGGCGTTACGATACACTCCGGAAATTGCTTGCTTTCTCGATCCACCCTCTCCAATTCTTGACTCTGTCATGTACACTCTCTCTTCGCAAATTATTATTGATTTTTCAAATTTTTGTATACATATACGTAATGCGTTTATTGATGTTTGAAAAATTTCGATCAACAATGAGAATATATTCTCATTTGTTTTAGTTGGGAACCGAATCTGCATTATTAAGTTTCTCAACCCACTGCTGTATCGACTGAGCTACCCAGAAGTGGAACACGCGCTCAATGAACCGTACCATATTGTTCCCAATGATTCTTATCGCGTTGCTGCTGCTGTTATACTCGAAACTTTTGTATTTTAATGCAATATTTAAATGTACACAAAAAAACCCTTCAAGTTTTAGTGAGGACTTGATAGATATAAGATAAAGTTAGTAATACTGCCTAGTTTTCATCAGTGAACTTCAGAATCTATAGTTGTTTGATGCATAGCTCGATTTATTTTTACAAAGAAAAAATATTAATTGAAGTTATTATAGTGGTGTAAAATGCTCGTTTTTATCAACTGATCGATTTTCTGTAGTCAACGTCAAATGTAAAAAGTAAGTTCAGGTATAATATTTGAACTAGATACTTTAGTTAACCATATATACTAAAGACTTCAAAACTGCATCGTCTGCCATGTACTTAATTAATAAATAACTTTAAAAATTCAAACCAGTTCTAGAAGATTGAAGAGATTTGAAATGGATTCGTGTTTATGAAACGATATCTGTCGGTCGACGATGGAGACTGAGGGAATTTGGAGGAAGCCTTAGTTGACGCCAAACACGTTATAGCTCATTGCGCACAAGAGAACTATTATCATTACTTGTAGAGTCCTGGTGTGCACTAGACGGAAGGAAGGCCGTGCCTCAGCAACTGCTTGAACCGCCAATCTCCGCTGTTCTCCCAACTTCCGTCGCCCCACCGCTTCCGATGCTGCATCGCTTCCGTTGCCCCGGCGAACTACCCTCGACACCCAAGTTTTAGTACACAGCATTAAGATTCCTCGCTTGTCGAAGTAAACTCGGTAATTACGCCGCACACGGGTCCCGCATGCCGCTTCTCCACTCCCCTTTTCATTGCTTCCATTGCACTGCTTAATTTCATCAACTTCAAACTGCTTGATGCAGCTATTTGTTACGTCTCCGTTGTTGTGTTATTAAAGTAACAGGAAAGTAGCCGGATTTCTCCAAGGAGTAGCTTCCGAGAAATTAAAAATACTTTCCCGTAATGGTTGTCATTTGAGTGATAAAGAAATATATTATGATAATCAAAATAGTAAGAAACATACGTTTTTTTTACATGTATTTTAATTTCGTTACGTAAAAGTTAGAATATAATGGGTTCTAAATGAATCTGATAAAATATTTTAAAATGTGTTGGTGTGAACCTAGGAAAATCTGATCTTTGTATATAAGATAAATTTGTCTCGTATTTTGAAACACATGTTCCTTTTTTATACGTTTATCTAGAGATCAATATTAAAACATATGCAGATATATTTTAATCATTCTTTTTCTATTTCATGAAGAAAAATATATTTTATTAAAGAAAAAAACATTGAAACGAACTGGCATTGATTATTAGCAAACATAATAAACAGAAATGGAATTAGAACTCGACATTGTATGCTGTATTTATTCACACAATTGAAGATAATGCTTTGGAGTAAAACATACCGCACGTGTTAATATTTCACATCTGATATAGACTTTTATTGTAATTACGATACGGGAAAATAGTTCACACTTTAAATGTATGCACGCAAAAGCAGCACTAAAATAAATTATATGCCGTTAATGAATATAGATGTGTACATTCCATGTATAATTTATGTGTAATTATGGGGAAAACACATCGAGGAATTACTAATAATAAACTGCCCGGAGCCTGAAACATAATTGTGGCAGCGTTGTGTGTATGAAGAAGCCCAAAATAAATCACAAATATTGTTCATTTTATTGATATTTGGAGTCCTTGATTAGTTTTATTTATCTTTATAGTTTCAATTTAAACAATAGAAAATTCAATACATTTAAAATCCCTGGATTTCAAGATTTTTGAATTATTCAACTAATAACAAGGAGAAATATATGAAAAAGTATTTTAATTTAAATGGAAATACTTGGGCAGACGTAACCAATCCAATCTGAAACATATTAAATTGTGTTTAAGATAGCACATAAATTTCATTTATGATTCGTATCCGTACAATATATCCGAAATAAGAAAAAATTGGTTCATGCCGTGGTTTCTCAAAAAATTAATTGAACAATCAAATATTCTGATGAAAATATTCAATTTTCAATTTCAATAGGGCGCTTTATTTACAAATATTATTTATGTACAAATGTGTGTCGAGGCTTTTTGTTGCCTGTACGCCTGTAAAATTCCCCTTAAGTAGAGCCGTGGGCTGTGCATACAATGCCCTGGTATTCACTCTCATTGAACGGATAGTTGCAGTTTTAATTTTTGGAAATCTTTGTTTTGAACTTAAAATGATTGTAATTTTATTTACTTGTGATTTGTATCGTATTATTATTATTATTATTATTATTTAGTATCCTTTAGTGCATCTTTAATATTGTTTTATTTAGTTGTAAAATATATTTTAAGTATGCTGCAACTACCGATTAAATGAGCACCGTTGGGAACCACAGGAAACCAACAGTCAGGACACGAATATATACAATTAATATAAACATATTTACAAAAGATAATTAAATAAGAGAAATAAATTATAATGTAAAATATACCAGTTTTGCCATAGAAATAAAGATTAAAATAAAATTCAATTATTTACAATACTAAAAAAACAACAACGTATAATTGACGTAATGCCTTGGAAGGTCTTCTCAACATGTCTCCGCCTGAAACAAAAGAAAAAGACGAAGCGGCAGAATCACGGTTCATTTGAATCAGTGGTTTCAGCGCATATTACTCTTTCTCTCATGTCCCTCACATAGCTTAGGAACTGACCCAGGGACTGCACTACAGATACTCTATTGTCCCTCATTATCGCAATGGCTAAATCTACGTTAATGTGATAATTTTGGAATGCACCAACTTGGATAAAAGTTCGTTTTTGATCTGTTTTCGGGCATGTTAGTAAAATGTGAATCCAATCTTCATTTTGATCCCCGCAAAGTGGGCAAATAGATTCTCGATCCCCCCTCAGTTTTCTTAATTTCCACCCTCCTACGCGAAACCATCCGTAACCCGATCGTTCTTTTGATTTGAGACAGTCAATGTATGGTTTTCTGCCCCATTGTCCAGCTACTAAGGTTTGCACGATAAGTGACCTCTTTTCCAGTCTGTTAGTTTCTATTTCACGACGGTATAAGTCTTGGAGTTTTCTCTTAATATCTTTTAGGTCGTTTAACGATGGACTATTCTGACTCACACAAGTGATTCCTGCTTTATGAATTAAATTTTTAATTTGCCTCTCCCATTTCCCTTCTGTATTACAATGGTAAGACTGAGTTACAAGTGGGTTCCTGGTACCTTCCCTTATCGAAAGCCAATATTTAATTGCTCTTAATTGTAGAGTTAGTTCAATGGGAAGCAACCCAAATTCCCATAAAATGTCATTGTTTGCTGTGCATTGAGCAATGCCCGTTACCATTTTAAGATATTTCGTTTGAAGCGAGTTTAAAATATTGTTATTCCCCGTGCCCCATATTTCCGCTCCGTACGCAATTCCCGGGATGAGTAGAGACTAAAACATTTTATACATGAGTATTGGTGTAATTTCAGGAATTGTAATTTTTGATTTTGTTATTGTACTTAAAATGTATTTGCCTTTTCGTCGAGCTTTCTCCATATGTCTCGTCCAAGTTACGTTCATGCAGATGGTTACTCCTAAATATATGTATTCTTTAACGTTTTCTAGCGTTTCTCGTTTATACGACCAAGTTTCATTCTTACTGTAGACCCACCCATTTTTAAAAGTCATGGTTTTTGTCTTATTAACGTTAACTTTTAGTTTCGTTTCTTCGCAGAAAATTTCTAATTCATCTAAACTTCTTTGTAAACCTGCTTGTTTGTTTTTGAGAAAATAATCAAGTCATCGGCAAGAAGGAGTGCTGGTATTGAAATATTTTCATCTCCTATCCTGGGTGCATCTGCATTTACCGTGGTTAATCTATCTAAAAGTCCATCTATGAATAGTATGAAGAGAAGTGGGGAAAGTACGCAACCTTGCTTTACACCTCTTTCCACAGAGAATGTATCTGTTACACAATCTGATTCTAATCTCACGCATGCCGTGTCTGATTTATACATCCCTTGAAGCATTTTTAGGAATTTTGTGGAGATTCCTTTACTTTCTAGAGTATACCAAAGTATTTCCCTATTAACGGTATCAAATGCTTTTTCAAAATCCACAAAAGCACAAAATAGCTTACCTCTTTTCACGGAAGTTGCCTTTTCCGCCATTGTGGTAGTTATAAAAATGTTGTCTACTGTACTATAGTTATTTCTGAATCCTGCTTGCAATGCTGTCACTTTTCCTTCTTTTTCTATCCATTTATTTAACCGAACATGAAGAATTGTGCAAAAGATCTTTGCAATTGCATTAATTAAGGAAATACCTCTATTGTTATTAGGATCGTTAACGTCACCTTTGTTTTTATAAATTGGACAAATTATTGATGTGTTCCAAATTTCAGGAAATGTGGAAGTGTCGTATAAAGAATTGAGCAAATCCACGAGAATTGGGGCAATACTAGAATTTATTTCCTTTAAAAATTCCACTGGAATACCATTAGAACCTGTTGCTTTGCCAGACTTCAAATTCTGTACCACATCTTTTATTTCATCAATATATATTGCACGGTCTAAATCTGTCACTATTATTTTGTGTTTGATAGAATGACCCGTCCGTTGTATACACTGATTCCGGGAAAGAAGTTGANGTGTTTGATAAAATGACCCGTCCGTTGTATACACTGATTCCGGGAAAGAAGTTGAGCGAAGTGCATTTCCCAACTTTTCGCCTCTATACTGTTCATGCAACTATATCTACATCGTAATTTATTTACAGTATCCCAAATATTTGCAACATTTTTACTGTGAATAATGCTTTCAATTCTTTCCGCTTCCGAATTCTGCCATTGTTGCTTAACTGTGTTATTATTCTTTTATAGTTTTTTTCTCAAGTGTACGTATTTTTGTCGTAAGCTTTCTCCTCCCCACCAAATGTAGAATTTTAATGCATTTTCAGCATCTTTTTTCGCCTGTCTACAATCTATGTTGAACCATACCGCTTCTCGAGTGTTGTGTTTTTTCTGTGCGCGTACTCGCATGTGTGAACCCGCTTTCTGTAGAGTGTTTCGTAAAGATTCTGTCGCGGCATTAAGCTCTCCAAATTGCAACCTATTTAGAATATCTGCGTGCAAGTTTCCGCGATTCCTTTCAAAGTTCGCTGCAAATTCTAACCTTTTTTCATGGCTCCATTTAAATCGTTTAATTTTTGACAATCTTTGCGCAGTGGCAATATCGTAACCAATGAAGTTTATGAAAATATATTCTTATGACGAAATCTATGTCCAGTAAATACGGACGTAATACGTATACAGACCAGACACATATCAGTCACCTCTTGTACATGGACGACCTATCACATAAGCCGAAGACGTGACATCGCGAGCTCCTGGGAGCTGGCCGCGAGCACTGCCCATTAGACGCGTAATCCGCGCATCAGCTCAGAGCACCCTATCTGACGGCGCCAGACGCCGCCGACAGCGCGCCTCGCGGCGGGAATATGTATCTGTCAACGGGGATTCCCTAGGACACTCGCCCGCTATTACTCGCGCGGCGCTGAGCTACTCCTGACGTAAGCGCGTTTTAGCGGTGGGCAGTGGACTGGTGGCGTTGGCCCCGCGGCGGGCGTCGGATTCCGACGTCGAGGGGAGGAAGGAGAGGAAGAACCTGTCCGAGAGAGCGCAATTTCATGACAGATGCGTCCAGTGGCCACCGCAGGGAGCTCTCCGATTAGCGGTCGCTGCCGGTGGAAACATGCTGGCGTAGTGCTCGCGCATTTGCAGCGAGTAGCCACAAAGCCGCATTGTCATTAAGCTGCTGTTAATTTATGGTCTTCTTTTCCTTCACCGCCCCTTCATTAAGCATTCCTCAACACATTTTCAAAAAATTGTTTGTTTGTTTGTTTAAACTATTGACTAAATATTTATATATATTCTCTGGATAATTTGGCCACGCAAAATTCCATGAATCGGGAATCGTATCGGTGCGTTATTCTATGCTAATTATTCAATTTCAGTGTATTGAATTTTATTCCATTTTGGAAAGACATTCTTATTAGCTTCATTCCTATCGAATGTTGTACGAGTAGAATTTCTCTATTGTATAATTTACTCACTTAATGTACAACTTCGTAACAATTTTCACTATAATTTCGGGGGTTATTCTTCGTTTTACTCCGCAAATTTCATTTAGGATGTCTTGGTAGATCGTCATTTTGGCAGCTTTATTTACGTTTGTCGTACACTTTAATAGTCGAGCGTACTTACAATTTTAGTTGAAAAATTAGAGACCAACAAAATAAGTTTTTAAGCTGATCTAATTGGTTTTTGTAATTAAATTTCGCTCCCCTAATATTCTCATAAATCCTACTTTTTATATCAAATAAGCGTTTGTTGTGAGAGTTTTCGTAACAACATGTCTTCACAAACGTTAATAAAATCAATGAAATTTGCCATCGTTCATTTTATAGAAATTACTCACCAGTTTTCTAATCAAAATTGACGTTGGTAATATTTTTTATGAACATTGATCTTGTGGGATATTAACCTGATTTAAAGAAAATTGATCAATCGCCTTGAATATCATGACACAATTTCTTTCCCACCCTCACGTCGTCTTCTTTCTGATGACACGCGGCCGGTGTAAGCGATCTCCTTAGTAGTCAGAATTGCTCCGCCGTCGAGACGAGATGACTTATCGAAAGTCGATTGATAAATCTAACGGAGGCGCGGCGCGGCGATGCGTTGGGGTCGCGAAGATTGATGACGTGGCGTCCACCGTTGCCAAGGGACGCTTTGGACGCAGTCTTACCAATTCCCATTTGATCTAAGAGAATACGAAAGAAGAACGAATCAATGAGAAAAGAAAGTTATACAGTGATACAAATCTCTTATGACTGAAAATTATTTGAAACTTTGATCATTAAAACTGATTAAATTATGGGAAACATTTTGTAAAAATTTCAGTCAGCAAAGTTCAAAAACTTTGAATTTATTTTACTAACTATAATTATTCTCTGAGCATATTCATTGTAAATATAAGCTTGTATGTCCGCGACAAACCGTGTCTTAGTAGATGTAACAACGTTTCGGCCATCGTGATGTGCCTTCTTCAGGGTAATGTCAGAGTCGTACAGACCTAAGACGCTGTCGGGCAGAGCACAAGTTTATATTGACTCTGGCCGCGGAAGCCTACGTTTATATTCATTGTAAATGTATGTGATTAAGACAAAATAACTGAACTTCATTTAAACAAGAGTAGTTAAAACCTATTATTTATCTGTAGAAAGTAGAACTAATTTATGAAAATATTACGTGGCATGAAGCGATGTGACTGAGATATGGAGTGAAACATTAATCTTTCGTTCGTATATAAATGTTCATAGTTATAAAATAGTAATTAAAACAACTTATTTTTGGGTCGCATTTACTAAATTGTGGTTAAATAATTCGTTTTTATGATGCACATTTTGTACCTAAAAGGAAATATTTGGTTCATATGTCCACATTGTTTCTACCTCACTGTTAGAAACAAGAAGAAGAAATAATGTCTGACAAAAGAACGCGAGACTGACTCACATTTCTGTCAAATAGGGTTGCAATTAAAATTTAGAATCGTGCATATTTCGCAAGTTATAAAAGCAATGCGTGCTTGTCAACTGTAAACGGTGTCCAGTACGAGAAAATCCGTGCGGAGGTGGAGACATGACAAATGAGAGCGTTGGAGGCGCGCGCCTCCGTGAAAGGGGCGGGGGAAGGTGTCAGCGACATTTCGCGCGGCAGACAAAGGCTTCCACGCAGATAGCGCCATTGTCCAGATGCCTCGCTGTCGCCCGTTCGCATCCCCTCACCCTCCGATTCCACCCTCACTGACCATTCAGCTGACGACGAGAGTGGCCTTCTACCTTCTCCTGTCGACATGTGTTCTCGTCCAGAGAATAGGACACGCTGAACGGCATTTCGAATCGTCACCTGGTGATGGATAGCGACCTATTCACAAATGATTTAGTTTTCTTTTGCCAGTTTCTAAATATATTTATTAATGTATTTCATATATTAATTCAGACCAATAATTANTATATATATATATATATATATATATATATATATATATATATATATATATATATATATATATATATATATATATATATATATATATAATACATTATCTTTAAACCATGAATACATAGTTATATTATTTTTGTGAAGTGTATGAACTTACTTGCTTCACCTTTCCAACGTTCGCCAAGAAAACAGCTTTATAATTAGTCTTGGAAATTTTAGTTCCTGAAATATGTGATTACAGTCTAAGAAATGTGATAAATTGATCGTCAAAACAAAATGAAAAGAAGCTTTTGACATTAATGTCACGTATATTATTATGAATTAAGTATTATTTCAATGCATACCGAATATTTGGGGCTTCTTACAAGATATGACTTATGTATTGTATATTATTATTAACTTCTGACGAATTGTTTTTTGCTTTTGCCTATCTTTGTAAACCTGAAAAGTTAAATTGTATAGTAATTGCATATACAAAATAACTGTGGCCGTGAGTAATCAACTGAATATCATTTTAGAGTGGAAAACAAAGCAAAAAAAACTGACTTTATTCATTTTCTTCAACGTATTTTATACTGAAATTATTGTTGGTACATAGTAAAAAACAATTTTAGGTATTAAAAAATAAAGTGTTAATGATAATTTTTTAGATTTTTTAAATAACGAAAATTCACATATGTTCCAAGAATGAATATTTTTGTATGAGAATAGGTGATGTGTAAAATGCAGTAATATTGATCTCGGTTCGATGTCACACTTTTATTGACATGGGATGGCGTGAGAGAGTGAGAGAGTGGAAGACAGGGAAGGAGGGAGTGACACTGCTTTTCCTCCCCTCTTTGTGCGTCCTGTTCCGCACCTGCTCTCCACGCAGCTCCTTGTGCCGATCCTATAAATCTCTGAGTTGACGGCGCCTATTTCCCGAAGCGGCCGCTGTGCTGAGGTCTGTGGCGCACCGCGCTCGGCTTCCCTGCAAACTGTACCATCACCACGTGTCGACATGCTGCCCTTCTACCTTTGGAATTACTGCATGGTCTTGCCTTGAACATGTTCTGCGGTAACTCGGTTTCCATAATTAACGATAGCAATATGTGATGGTTGGGACACGGAACTTGAAAATTACACACAAATAATATCTTACGAACGTTTTTAAAGAACTTCATTATATACATTTGGGTGTTTTATCAAGAAATTATGTTTCGACTGGATATTGGAGTCGTCAAATAAAAGTCTTTTATGTTACAATTTACTTTTTTATCTTGATAATATAATGGACGTAAGAATTATCACTTACACTTATATATTAGCTAACACAATTTCAAAACATTTGTACGATTAACATGTCTTCTTTAGGGTATTTCTTTACTTCGCAAGTGTGCATTGGTGTTTGAGGGATCTTATAAATAAAAAACAAAACAAAGGTATATGCATTTAACTTTTTGATCATCTTTTCTTACAAGATAAAATAAGATCAGTAATGTAATTTGAATATTTTATGCCCATTTCATGAATATAGTATTTTTAAATATATTCAATTTCTTTCCATTTCTGAGTTACGACGTTACTTTCAATGGAATCTCAATTTGTGTAAAAGTCAAAGTCATTAGAAGGAAAAAGAATCCTGCGAAGATAAAAAACCTTTATGTAATAACACAAATGACACTATTTAAGTTATAAATACCATATTATTTGAGAAAATGATAATAAAATTAATTATTTTATTCGAAATCAGTGGAAATTAGAGAAAACTTGAAATCATGCTGCCGTATTATTAGGAGAGAGCATAGTCTTGTTTATCTACTCGTATTAACATCAAGTTTGATATGGAGCACTAATTGATGAAAGTCGCATTATAAGATATCTTGGAGCAAAAGATTAAGGAAAGTAAAACCTCTTAAAATTAGCATCTTAAATGAACGCATATTTTATTCTGTAGACCACTTTGAACTCGTAGCATACTGTGGACTTGTTAATCTACGTACACCATCAAACCTTGTGTTCAACATATTACTTCAATAACTAACATGCTGATCTGTTCGTATTTTATTAAATATGGGAGAAATAAAACAAATTCTTTACTCGAAATCCTTTACCTGATAGTTCTGAATTTCTGATGAGCATATGAAAATGTAAGGCAGCAGTAAATAAAGTTGAAATAAAAATGCATTTTATATTGAGTAGATTTTATAGATACATTACATTGAGTAGATTACACATAATAAAATTTTGCCTATTATATATGTGGCTTCCTTATAAAAGGAGATACTATGTTAAGTGTTGTAAACACTAAAATGAGATAATATGTCAAACATGTTTTTTTTTAGTTTCATTTGAATTAGCCCAAACGAGTCAAAAATGTACATTCTTCTCGAATCGTGTAATGAAGACTTACCTACAAATTCTCAAAAAAAAAAAAAAAAACCAGTAATAACTAGTTTAAGTTAAGGAATACGGAATAAGAAGGCAAATAGAATCCAAATTAAAAAAGAAAGTTATTTACATTTATATAAACTTATAAATTTAGATAAATAGGATAAACTAATTACAAATCTATGAACATAAGGGAAACAGGTATCTAATTTTTATTCATTTTTATGGTAAAAAGAATATGTAACATAAAAAACATAGCTCTTACGTAAAAATATAGTTTTTCATCTTAACTACAAAGTATAGCTCATTACATCAAAGTTAAATGCCAAGGTTATAATAGAAAAAAGTTTCGGAAACCTAAAGCCGCTGTAACTGGAAACAAAAGTACACTCACCAGTTTACTACTGAAAGTCATACATGAAGTCTCAAATATATTCAACGTAAATTTACTTTTATTAATTGTTATGAGTACGAGGGAGAAGAGTGGCTTGCACACTCATTAAGTATGCAGCGTACGTGTACTCGCGCGGATCACATGCCATTTAGAAATTCAAGAAACATCTTACGTGTTGTAAATATCATTTTATAGTTAATATTAATACATTAGCACATTATGAAGAATATAAATTTATCACTAAAAGTAAACAAAAATTCAGAATGTGACACGAGGACGGTGAAACTATTTACATGATTTTGTGCCCTGCGAAACGAGAAACCAATTACTGTGACTAAGCAGACACTTTAACCATAGAGAATGACAATGTTCACAATAGTTTGAGCTAAATTAACTCGAGAAAAACTTATTTTCTCAAGTTATTGAGAGATTATCACGGTTTTCGTATCTCAAATGTTACTAAATTTAATATATAAATAAGATTTTATGTAAACATGCTATTTTGTTCTACAATAACAAATACCGCTTGGTATTCTGTACCTTAATAACCCGTGCGAAGTCAGGTACTGTTGGCCGGTATACATTAATATCAACTATTAATTTAGTATTATTACATCTTGTATATGATCTAGAAAAGTTATGGTGTTCTGTTCTTTAGGATGGAGACGGAAAATAACAGCATGGCAAATTGAACGGGTTGCAACATCTACAGCAAGGGACTTGTATAAAATGATATCTAAGGTGACACATGCAGAAACTAAGAGGAAATGGTTTCTGCCAAATCCTAAAGTAGCGGAATTTGTATATCATTTAATTCAAGACCCACTTACAATTAAAGTTAGTATGCATAGCTTTAATTAACTCTTCAAACAATAGAGTAATTGTTATCCTTGTAATTATGCATTACATAAAACAAGGAATAAACTAAATTACCCGTTCTGCTGGTCGGTAGCGCAGGAAACGTGGTTCCGCATGACCCTTTCACCACTAACACTAAGACCCGTCATTGCCTTGAGTGTTGCGGGACTGCATAACCCAGCAGCATGAAAATCGTATAGGGACATCTTTTTTTGTAATATTAATCTCGGATCACGATTTTATATGCTGCACGATTACAGCCAGTGTTATATCGTGGATAAATATGTCACTAGAAGATGTAATTTATTTGTTCCTTAAGTAGTTTTATATTATTTATAACTCGAGAATTAAACTTTTGTGTTATTAGTTCATATTTTTGACAAAGGTTTTCTATATTTATTTAATTCCTTTTCACATATATGAAAAACTTAAGAGAATCGCAAATTATGTGAAATTATTTTCGACACTACACATCACTTGTAGGCAATTAGATTTGATTTCTTTACTTCACTGTATAAATATAAGAAATTATAGGAATATTTATATGTAATTTGTGATACAAATTATACCAATTCCATACGATATCTTGCAATTATATTCAAATTCTGTTAAAAACTATTTTATCACAGTATTAGGCAAACGTTTTTTACAGAAACTCTAATATCTTTTACATTGCCTATGAAGACCCTGCGAGACAACGAATCTCGAGATGTCGTTTAAATATAGAGAATGGTAAAGTTTATGGAAGTCAAGAATATACAGAATATTTTTGTTATAGAAGACCAAAATGTGTATAATAAAAAAATACAAAATATTTCATTAATAGTGGTGTAATGAAACATTTTATCTCGTTACGATTTACCAGCGGTACTATTAGTCTTCCAAATATGGGCGCCGTTTCAAATAGACCTACGATTGGTCGAACGAAACTTCCCATGTCGAAGGGGAAGCAAGAGGAGAGAGAGGCGTTGCAAACTTAACAGATCCAAAACTGGTCAGAGCGTGGGACTTAGAAAAATAAATGGGTCTTTTTTTTGTTATCAGTAGTGTTCGTACATATACGAAGGGTGACCTGTGGCGTAGTGTGTAACGCGCTCGCCTTCTACCTCTGGGGACGCCGGTTCAAACCCGGTCTGATCCAAGTAGGATCCGAGGTGGTGGACGGAGCGGAGTTCGCGTCAGGTTTTCTCGGGGTTCTCCCGTTTCCCCTGCCTATGCCTCCACAACATTCACTCACAATCATTCACACCCATTTCATTTCACAATCACCGCTTCAGGGGAGGCGCGTCAGGAAGGGCATCCGACGCCATGAGTATTCCCCTGCCAAATCCAAACGAAGCAGCATATCCATCTCCATTCGCCGACCCCACACTAAGTGGGAAAAGGCTTAAGAGAAAGAAGAGGAAGTGTTCGTACATATACGGACATTTTTGCTTTTAAATCCTAACACGACAGGATAAAACTGATATTATACTTCTAACCATTAATCGCTCAAATTTTTAGTCTTTTCAGATGTATTTAATACATGAAGAAGTATCGTCTCGTAGGCACAACACTATCTAAAAATAGTAGCAATTGTTACTCAATATTAGAGAGTGATTTTTTTCTACTTTCCTTCCTAAAATCAAAAACTCGCTTTTATCATTTCTTCATGTTACATGTTAATTAAACATGTTACGTCGAATGAAAATGGGAGACGGGACCGGGGATCGAACCCGGGACCTTGAGCTTTGCGCGCCTACCGACTGCGCCATCCCGCTCGCTACCCGTGCCCGTCTACCATTCTCATTCAACTTGTGAAACCCAAAGACCTCTGAGGTGGTCTCGTAGAGACTAGATTCCTCATCTGAGGCGACTCCCTTAGGAAGTACTTTATTTGGGTAGTATTTTCCATTTCTGGTTCACAAACATAGAAATCTCTTAGATTGCGGTGAACCTCACCGCCAGGTAACAGATTAAACATGTTACGTCGAATGAAAATGGGAGACGGGACTGGGGATCGAACCTTGAGCTTTGCGCGCTCATGCGCCTACCGACTGCGCCATCCCGCTCGCTGCCCGTGCCCGTCTACCATTCTCATTCAACTTGTGAAACCCAAAGACCTCTGAGGTGGTCTCGTAGAGACTAAATTCCTCATCTGAGGCGACTCCCTTAGGAAGTACTTTATTTGGGTAGTATTTTCCATTTCTGGTTCACAAACATAGAAATCTCTTAGATT
>NNCF01126363.1:64527-125501 GCA_002313205.1 Laupala kohalensis | reverse complement strand
AGCGAGCGGGATGGCGCAGTCGGTAGGCGCATGAGCGCGCAAAGCTCAAGGTCCCGGGTTCGATCCCCGGTCCCGTCTCCCATTTTCATTCGACGTAACATGTTTAATCTGTTACCTGGCGGTGAGGTTCACCGCAATCTAAGAGATTTCTATGTTACATGTTAATGTTTTATAATGTTATATAAAAGAAAGTGTGATTGAACACATGTTTGATTCATGGGCTACACGCTGTGGTTGTCGGCTTATTATAAGTTTTAATGTTAATGAGAAAAATATACATTAAAAACATTAAAAGTTAATGATTTTTCTACGTGACTGATGATTGTGACAATCTAAATTTCTCGTTCAATTTGTATGTTACTTTATGAGATTTATTTCTTATTAACTTTAAAGTTTTTTGATTTATAGAAGACAGTATTGTCGTTTTATTTTCAAGATTTCTCAACGGTCCCTATGCGTGAGTAATAAGAAATCACCAAGAAGAAACGAACTATATTCCAGAAACGAACTAACGTCCAGAAAATGTAGAAAGGAAGTTTGTGATTGTTACTGACAGCCATACGAGATAAAAGGGTAAAGCTAATAGACATTTTTTTCTTCGTTTCACAGAGTCTTGAAATGTGTTTCCGACAAGTTTGACCTAACTTCTTCCAAACCATTTTAAGTCCCATTCGAAAACGGAAGAAAGAAAACTAGTTGGCTGACTGAGGCTCCCGCGGGTTGAAGACTATCTGTGTCGCATCCCTCTTCTCTTCTATCTTCGCCATTGATGCGTCTACACAATGACAGCACAAAATCCATAATATCTCTAAAACAATTAACTATAAAGATTATTCTTTCGTAGAATTATATGGTTTGCAAAATTTTTAAATTTGAACATATTGTGTGAAATTCATCACTTTTAGAATATTGGTTCAACGAGAACAAGAAAATAATAATGTAGTAGTCAAAATTATTTTATTCTTTAGCAGTGAAAGGAAACCCTTGCAGATTAAAAAAGGAAAAACTACTTTCACATGATCAATCACATCACATAGTAAACTCTAGAATAGCAAATATATTTAATGACTTTAAAATGGAGGGTTCACAGCATTTGTTGCGACTCCTGGTTTGAACGCAGGGGTGCTAACCACAACACAACCCGTTCGTCTTCCACAAATGTACACCAATTCTACCCGGACCTATTGGTGTACAAGTTCAGTTGTGCAAGTGCAGTTGTGAAAGGCGAACGGGTGGCGAAGTGGTTAACACCCCTGCGATCAAAAGGAGGACCAGGTTCGATTCCCAGCTTGTCGCTATTTTCATCTGACCAAAATTAGTACATATCTTCTCTACGTGTAGGGTACACGGAAGAAATACACGCGTTCAGTTATGTTCCAGTATATTTTTTCATTACTACTTGTTAGAACTAAAGTAGGCCAAAATCAAGGGTTGCAGCGTTGTATTTTAACGCTAGATGGCGTGGGTACGACCTTCTACGCCACGTGGATGTTCTCACCTGTTATCTTGTAGTTACTCAACTTTTGCCTCTTCGCGCCATAATACGAACTAAATGTGCTGGCAAAACAACAAAATAAAACGAACTTACTTGTCAAAACTGCTGAAAATATACTGGGAACATATGCAAAAAAATGATCCTTAACAAAATGATTTGCATCGGCCTGACTACTGTACAAGTTATCGTCCGTGTAGACGTGTAACTGAGCACCTAAATGTAAGTGTGAGATTCAAAACTATGCTCATTTACATCTTGGGTCAAAATGACTTATGCGGTGCTTATCGGTAAAAGTCTTTATTACTAAAAAACCCTATTCCAGTAGGAACTGAAAATTTCATCTCTTCCATTCCACAAATGATCAAATCACAAAACTGATTTTCTCCATCTTAAATATCAAAAGAATGAGAACTAGAAAACTGAATTTGAACCACAATGACCTAAATGAGGTCTGTTGAAAGTATTATACCAATTATCACTCAGGATAGTCCATGTTAATCCAAACATTAGCTTAGTGAAGTCATTTGGTGGCGTCTTTTTTTAAATGAAGATGTCATAGATGCTTTAGTTTGTAAATGTTCTTGTTCTGATTTCTCGTTAAGATTTGCTCTCCCCCCCATATGTGTACCAATGATTCCCCCAACGGGATGTTTCAGTGTAACCCTCATCACACTAGACGTCCCATAGTTTGTCAAAGGTGAATATTTTAAAGTATCGAGCGATATTTTAAATATCACTGAGAGTTAGTCTCATGTGTACATACTAAATTATGTCAACTCCATAAACCAAGATAACCCAATTTAGAAAACAGGTTCACCCCAATGACCATTCGTATTGAGGGATGCGTTTTTCAAGTGTTGGAAATACTGAAACTACTTGGGAGGGTGTTGGTTAGAGTAAGCTATACTGGTTGAGTTTTTCTTTACCTTTGGAAGTAAAGCCACGTTAGCCACCTTTTCAAACTGTTCACTTCATTTTTAAAATTTGATTTTTCTACCCAAATATCATTTGTTTTCAAAAAAGAAAAGTCAATTTGTATTCAAAATTTCGGTCCTAATCATTCCTAAGAAGGAAGTTCCACCTTCGCTCACCCACTTACTCCTTCCTTCGGAATTTCGAGGTAAATTGCATGCCAAAGATAAGCTATTCTCAAATGTTCGTTTGTCAGCATCAAAGTTTGTATTATGATGTTTGTTATTAAAAAAATAGTTTCTTATGGTGTAATTTTGGTAATATATTCAGAATTATCTCCGAGAACCCAATCGCCTTCAAATATTCATAGAATATTATAAACTTAAAAAACTATATTTTGTGAAAAGGTAAATACAGGAAGAAACAGAAAATTGATAATATTCTGTTGTACTCTTGAAAGCCATAGTTTAGATGCATTTTATCTATTTAAATTGCTTCTGTATCAGCAACTGTTTCAATGTGTACGTATTTGATAAAATTGTCTTTTAGTACCAGATGTCTCATATTCAGTTTTTTCAAACTAAATAAAAATTACTCTATAAATTTATAATTCGAATTGTAAATTTATGTTAGAAATTATGAAATGTGTGAAACAAGTGATTTGTTATGCTATACTAGTAAATTCCAGTCATAGCAAGATTTCTGTCATTATATTCCGCCTTAATATCTCTTTCAATGATTGTCATTCTTTGTTATCATTATTCGTGATGAGTTTCACAAATATTTGAATTCTTTGTGTGAGATAAATGAATCTCACAACCATAGTGAGAGCACTTTGTTGAGTTTTACAAAATGACACCATTAATCCAGGAACGTGCTATAAAACTTGTGGTTTATTGATGAACGTATCAATAAATGTCGTCAACCTTCGATACTTATCATTCAACCTCAACTAAACAACTTGTGCTATAACCTCTGAGCACCTTGGGTCAGTATCAAAAACCTATGAAATGGGAATACGATCTCATTCATCTAGCATGATGTTTTTTTCTCAACTTGTATTTACCATTGTAGTGAAACATGATCACGCAATTGATAGCTTGAAATTTTCATTACAATAATAATATTTGTTAGAAATTGTTTTCTCGCGATGAGTTAATTTTTCTTCTATATCCTCTAATGCCTAGATCCACCAAAACAATCCACCAAAACTTGCTCCTCCAAGTCGTTAAGGGAGTAATTTCAATATCACTGTGGTATACGCCATGAGCTACTCCCCTTGAATTGTGTGCGATTAAGTACATAATGTTTCGACTTTTAGTTTAAGTCGTCATCAGGCGTAACAAACTATTACGAGAAACATAACTACTGAAGAATTTATCAGTATATTAAATGTAATCTGAAATACAAAATATGTTTACAAAAAAAGCATAAAATGCACAAACTATATTGTAACAAGTTAATCCTCCAAGTCGTTACGGGGGTAATTTCAATATGACTGTAGCATACGCCATCAGCTACTCCCCTCGACTTCTGTGTCCGAGGCAGCATGAAGCCTCCTCTTATATGGAGATAAACAGTCACGTGATCTGCTCATGCTCGAGAAACGCGTACCTTTCACTACTAAAAATAGTTATACTGCAGCTCCGGCGAACGAAGCGTCACTTTCTCTAAAAAAAACAGATCAGTCTCACAAACAAAACAAACGGCACTGGTACTACGTTACAATAGGTGAGGTAATCATCAAACGTCCTCTCCACCTATTACACGCCTTCAAGCTACGCTGTAACCCTTTATCCTGGGTACGTGAAACTTACAGTAGTATTTTATTCAGTGTATATCCTATTTTCTTTGCCAGTTATTTAATTATATTTCTTATATTTTTACAAGCTTTTATTTAATTTCACTTGTTATTTCGTATGATTGGGTCAAATCTTGCAACTGAATTTTAAACCAGTTCCCCTCAACCGATTGAACTTAAATTTGGCAAACATATACAAACCCTCTGCAATTTAGCGTGAATCGCAAATGAGGGCTTGCAGTGTGAATCGTAAATAAAATACAAACCTCGACAAGTACTTACTTACCAACCCGTCACTTTCCAATTAAATTAATTGAAATCCACTTTTATGAACATTTCGCGCGACAAGCTTTTTGAAAACAATAAATTCAACATAAAATATTAAATCCTTTTCAGCGATAAAGATAGTACGTTTATTTTTATTAGGATCCACTAATGTGATATATGAAGGTATTAGTATTCGACATTGCATTTAATAGGAACTTTAAATTATCTTATTCGTTTTAGTACATCGCTTAAATAAAAGCCTGTTTATAAAAAGTTTTTTATTTATTATTTTTACGATTTCTAACATGTATTCTAAAACATGACTATACGTGTTTGTACTGTTACCTGTCCCTTGTAATATCCTGGCCCGGAAATGCAGCTTACGACTTATATAAAATTTGTCCTGCTCATAAAAACCCTATTAGAATTTTGTGTTCTTCAAGATAAAACAAATAATACATGCTAATGATACGTACTCTGCAAGGAAAGTATGTTTTGTTCAAATTTTGAATTGGGGAGGTATGTTTTACACCTGCGTTTTCTATTATTACTTCTCGAGAAGTAAAATCTTAGGAACTCCGTATTATGCCATCGTGTTGTGGGCGGGGAACCAAAAAGAAATGTATTTAATTACTGATAGAAAAATGGATGGATTATGTCATAAATGATACAATGAATACAAATTATCTATTAATCTCCCTGAATCGAATTTTTACGAAAACCAGGAATGATGAGAAATACATGCTCGTATTCTATAAACCATATCTATACGCCAAACAATTTCGATATCATTAAACGTTATAGATGCAATATTAAATTTAACTTATTGATTTTCAGTGTCCTTTTACTAAGTACTCCATATTCAACTTATTTTTAAATATAATTCTAATGCACCCTTTTATCGTTGCATTATGATAGTTATAAAATAAGGATTCGGTACTTCTGATGCGATTACCACAATTTATTCTGACAATTGTTTGGCACATAAATATACAAAACATGTACAGGAATACACAACTCTACCCCCCACACAATACAACAATAAAAAAAATCCCTTGCAACTGATTGCGCAATATTACATTGAGCTCATTCTCTGGATCCGTGCATTTACATTTATCATTTATACAACAAATTATTGTCAAAAAATATCAAAGCAAGCACGAAATGAGCAATAATTAAATCTTTTTTTCTGATGTTCAATTAACAGTTCTTTTTTAACACCTTTTCCTCTCTTCTTTCTTTTTGAAACAGCCCTAAATTTTACAATAACTGCGACAGACTCGATTTCAATGAAACATTCTCTTTTGCAAGTTACTTGCTTTCAGTGAATTACAAAATTTAATGCAAGTCCCTAATTAACGTAATCACTTCGTACAATGTCCGTCTCACAGAGACGTATACTCACAACCAGCGTATTTTCTTCGAAATCGTGTCCAACCACCACGGCTAGATACACACCTTTTCTTTCAATACAGGCTGCAACAGCTGCTTCTAAGCTCGTACAGTGACCTTGACTCGACGACTGTTTCCAACGCGGCTTTTCACGTGCTACCTCGTTCTGAGCGGCTTTGCGGCAAATTCTTTCAATCACCGGAGTGCGATTGTTTCCGGATTCGTACGTTTCGTAACTCGGACAACTTTTTCAATACGTAACTAGCTTCACTTGGAGCCTTTGATAAAATATTTATTACGCGTTTAACTAGCGTTGTACTCGGCCGTTCCTTAATAACTTCGACTGTGATAAATATCACAAAACTTGAATTTCGTATTTTGTCAATAATTTACTGGAAACATGTTTTGTTTCGTTTTTCTTATATTTAGTGAATACTATCACATTTTATTTCTTTTCGTAGTATTAATGTTATAAAATAACTATATACTTTAAAAATATTTAAGAGAAAAAATCTATTTATGTTTGCTTTAGTAATTTCATATCCGATGGAGGAGAAATAATTTAATGTCGCGAGAGATGACATTTGTGTCTAAAAAGAAACGAATGAACGCTGTCAATCAAGAATAACGAAGCAGCTTGCAACATTAAGAATTTGATTCCCGCGAGAAATTGCAAATGAAATTTCGTGGCATTGTGCGGCTAAGTTGTCACGATCGTCGGTGAAGCGTCAGCGCATCTCTTTAAAACTTCTCCCGGAGGCCCGACTTGGAAGAGCGACAGAGTGACGAAAGTGTGATTGTGGTAGCTGCGAAGCGAAGAGAAGAGGCAGAGAGGGAGGTGAGAGGCTGTGACGGTTGGAGGTGGTGGAGATGTCAGCGGTGTACCGTCTCACCACTCGGCGCGCCACCAAACTAAGGAAGACGGCTCTTTTCTCTCTTTCCTTGCTACCCTTCACTTACAAGTTGGTGAACTCTCGGTTATATTTTGTAATGGAATTTGCAGACAATGGGACGTTTCTCGTTCTGGTGGATTTGCTCAATTTCGTGTTTCAAGCTGTAATCCTTCCCCAATACAACCGTCAGCGAATAGGTATGTAATAAATGGGAGAAAAGGTGTGGATAACAATTATTGCGTTGACAAAGTAGTGCGTCGATTTTCCTTCATAATTCTTCGTACTGATTCATTAAGGTATAGAAAACGGAGAGCTGAAACTTAGCAGCTTTTTTTAGATCATGTTTTAGAGAAAAAAATGTTTTAAAAAAAGATTACGAAGTACAATATTTGTCCTCAAAACCTTAAACTATTAAAGGTATTCTTGGTTAACACAACTATGCTAATAAGGATATATTATAATTTTTCCGTTTTCAAACAAGTTCGCACGCAACTTTCTGCCCCGGCGATTAACGATGCATATATACTGTGCCGAAATACGTCAAACAGAAGTAAAGAATTTGATAAAATTTGAACCAATAAGAATAAGAATAATAAATTAAGAAAATCAATCATTAGTTTGTGAAGTTAAATATTTATAATAATATTTATCTTGAAACCGATATGGAAATAAATGATAATCCTTTAATGTTATAAAATTTTGTGGAATATGGTTTTGCTCTTTCTCATTAGAAACCGGTAATTATATTCAATGTTTTTCTTTTTGATTGAAAAAGGGTTTTCTCTTTAAAAAAATATGACGCTCTTTACTATCAAGTTCTATGTCATTTTCAAAGATGAGATAAGTATTCTGCCTCAACGAGTCTGCAGTTTAGACTATTAGCCACAACAGCGGTTGCAAAGATTAAATGAGTAGACTTTTCAGTGAAGCTATGGATCTTCTACAAAAAAGGAGAGTATTTTACTTTATAAATAGAAATGAAAAATATTGCTGTACACGATAACACGTAACAGTTATCAATATCCCATTGCCATTATAAGGGATCACTCTGAAAACACGAAACCAAGAATACACCAAAAGACCTGTTACATTTTCTATTATTAGTAAAACGTATTGTTTCGCGATAACTTATCTGGTGTTTAGGAGGCAATTGCCGTTAACATATTCTCTTTACCGGTCTGGTCGAAATCGAGGCCCCGACCGGTTACTCTTTTGACCAATTAATCCGAGGTTCCTGTGAAAAATAGATTTGCGTTCGAAAGGAGTCTACATTTTCACCACAAATAAACAAGCAAATGAGACATCATTGCAAGTCATTTTATTGTACTGTGGTAATACATTCATAAACGAACACGAAAAAGTTTATTCATAGAAAAATAGATACGTACTGATTCATAGAAAAGTAAACTCAGAAGCAAGGAGGAATCAAAATGGCGAACTCCCTCCCCGTTCCTCATTCTGCCCGTTAAAACACAAACACATTGCACACATAAAGTCGTGCCACCTTTTTTGACTTTTCACGAACTTTACAGCAATGGTCCGTCAAACAACGTTTCAGTCACTATCTATCAATTATTGTATGCCGAAAGAGTGAAGAGAAAAACAACAACTGATCCCCGGGATAGGCCATTTAATGCGGGAACCGGTAGATTCGAACCCGGTTAAGAGTTCTTCTGTATTTGTGTGTTTTCGTTTTAAACATATAGAATTATTTGTGTATACACATCATATTGATAAACCTACTACATTGATTAGTACATCTGAAATTTCCTTTTCAGGTGTTGCTGTTTCCTGAAGAAGGCTGGGCGAGGTCAGCATCCTCGTCGTATTGGACGTTGACGCCCTCATGGTGGAGTCGAAGCCGATGCCACGTCGTGGAGGTTGCCGGCACTCGCAGGTACTATAATTATTTATCTATTCTCATCCACTCATTGAAATAGTTATTCTTTGTCTGTGTCAATCACACTTGATAACGGTCATAGTGGATTACGAGGAGCTTTGTAGTTTGGCTACATTAAACATGCGCTTACTGAAGCGAACTGTATTGTGATTTCTGGTGAGGATATAACTTATAGAAAATCAAATAAATTTTTTTTGTGGGGTTTTGTGGCTCGTCGACATCGAGGTCATTACAGCCCTAAAATCTTGTACAGGTAGGGAAAATGCAGTTACGCACTAAGAAGAGCCGACATGACTCTCCTCGTGTGTGGGACTTCCTGAATGACTCAACCATACCCACTAAAACCTTCCTGAATTACAATATATCAAAACATATCTCAAAACATACAAATCCACAGCATTACATCGAGGAAAATGAAAGATACCCTAGCCCTCGCAATCTACTAGCGTCGGAATCGAAAAGAACAAGAGGTGACCACGGGAGATCAGGAAAGAGAAAGGAAGGAGACTTGCACAAGTAAGTGGAAGTAATGCCAGACTCAGCTCGGGGCCCCGTGTTTGCCAAACACGTAATTACTTGATGTAATCCACTGGGGGGAAAATCAAATAAAGAAGGAAGCAATTCTCACAGATGTAATTAAATTGTTTCATACACATCTATTTATGGGCTTAATCCTGATATTAATTACCGATTAGTTGCTCAGATAAATGCATCTCTCATTAACTGAAATGTGATTCTCACAAAAATTATGTATTACATCGTACAGGTTATGATTAGAACCATTAAAAAACAATCTTAGATGCAGAGAATATAATTTTTTTCATAAATTAGGTCTTATCGTTAATAAGTTTTTATTATTTTCATAGGAATCTGACATGTGTTATGAAGATTTCTTCTTTTCTCTACTTATTTAATTAGCGATTTTATAAAACCCATCCCTCGATATACCTCTGAGAGGGTGGAATAAATCAGTGAAAGTACGTAGTAAAACTGTTTCTATTGGAAAAACATTGATGATCATTAGCTGAGTCCACTCGCGCGAAAGTATAGAATTGTATATAGTTTATCTAGCCATTCATTTACATAAGAAAAAAATTGAAAACAATTGAAAAGATTCGCGTTTTAGTGCTCGCAGACTCAACTTACAACACTCTTGTGTCAAAATTCATGATCACCACTCCACGGTTCACACCAAAAGGAGTTAGAAATTAAATAAAGGAAAATCTAATTCGAATCTATAAAAATCGTTCACGGTCTACACGGACCAACCCTGTAGAGCAAATGTGTCAAATTTCGAATATCTGAAACTTAAAATCCGTTTGCGATGGAAAAGAATTAAAATATGTTTAAAGTTCAACAACAAAATTAATGTAAATCAATCTAATCAAAAAATCTAATTTGTATTTTGAAAACATTTTTTGGTGGTGCACTTCGGTCCGTCCCGGAGAACGCGAGTGTTTTGTGTGTGTTGAACGATCTCAATTTAAATAATATTTTTGGTTATTTAAAAATAAATCACATTACGTATGTATAGATACAACTTTTTTAATTTTTTTTTTAGAATTGAGTATTACTGTTCAACATTTCACACTACAGGTCCTACATTATTCCTTTGAGAATTGTGGAAAGCAAAACTCCACGATTTTTTCGAAGAAGGTCGTAATGTATCGTACACTACTACACTGTGGTACATGAGATCTTGAATTTAGATTCGGTGCTCATTTACAGAAACTAGGGAATTTATCCAAAACCATATATAGAACGAGAACCAATAACTGTAATATATCAGAAAAGTTTGCATACTTTACACTAGAAATATCGCTATTTGATGTTTTAGTTACAATCCTTTAAAATGAAACGATAATTTTATTGTAATATTAATCACTATTCTGGCTCTATTTTGCCTGACTACTATAATTGTTATTGTAGAATTAGGGTTCATGGAAACACAAGTTTTAACTGTCGATGATTTTATCGATGAAAGTTTTTAAAAAACTACATATTTGTCTATTGAGAGATTAAATGTTGAGAATTTGTGAAAGGTAAATTATTTCCTGTTCGCTCTTTATACATTCTTATTTTAATGTCAGTGAAATCAATACTGAATTATATTCTTTGGTGACAATAGTTTGTAGAGAAAATATACTTCATAGCTCTATTTAACATATGATATGTTTATTGATTGTTGTTAAAATGTTCATCCTCACAATACTATCTGACGAAATATATGTTACAGAATGTTCCATATATATTCATCTGTTGTCGAAATGCTCTGGAAGCATTTCATACTCGTAGAAATACATTGAAGTGAACGCCTCATAAATATACAGGAATATACGTCCAGCTACATATTGAGCACGGTTCTATCACGTTTTAATTTGCAGATGAACAAAATCGTATAATAACTCGGGATCGTATTAAATTTCAAAATATGAGCTTTATGAATGGGAGGCTTCTTCATTTATTTGCTAATTCATAAATCATCAGGTGTCATGTCATATTATCGGTTGTAGCATCAGATCGTGTGAAATCTGTTTCGTGTGGCTCGGGAATATGAAATACGAATGCAGTGCCACACAGAAAAGTCATTCAAAATTATTGTATCGAGAAACTTTTTGAGGTCTACGTTTGTAATGAAACTATAAAAAATATTGTATGATATATTATATTGGTAGGATGAGGTTATAATTTCACAGAGCTCACAGTAGCAAAATCAAGACAATTTTGAACAATGTAACATTTTGTATTAACGATTTAAGTTAGAATAGAAAACTTACTACAAGTTATGAAAATAGTTTCATTTTTAGTTTATACTAAATACATTAGTGGTTTTGATATGAATTGGAGTATGATTAATAACTCATGCACACAAAAAGAAAAAAAAATCGAAACCCAGAAGGTAGACCCTACTACCCCTACGAAATCTCAACCCCCCTGGGGGCTGTAGGGGGTGCTAAAGGAAAATTGGATAATTAAATTTTTTTATACTCATAATCGGTTTCACCTCCTCAAAATACATTGGGATAGTAGTACCTTCTGTGTTTCGACTTTTTTTTCTTTTTGTGTCCCTGTGTGATCAATAAATAATAACAAATATTTCAATTAATATGTGTGAATGGAATAGATTGACAAAGGTATTGTACATCATCATATAGCTTTTAAATTAAGATGTAGTACAAAAAAACTTTAAATTAGTTTGTCTCATATACACCAAAACAATAAAATTCATTGTCAAAGAAAGATCACCGCATGGCCCTTTAAGTACTTATTTTTATAATTATTTGTAATAAAAAGAAAAAAACTGCTCTTTTATCACAATTCCTCATTAATATATTGTAAACGTGTGATTAAATGTTTTATGGTAGAATAAACATTGTGTCAGAAATTAGAGCGGTTTTCACTAAGTAGTGACATTGTGCAATTCATTTGATGTATTCAAATGATTCTAGCTGTAGAAATATTGACAATTTTATATTTTTCCATGTAACTGTATAATTTATTTCACCTCTACCTATAAGCCAACGAAAAGACGAAAATAAAAGTGTTATGACATTTGAAGTACATTTCTTTATTGCTTACAATTTACAAAAAAGTCTACGTAAAAGGCCTTCATGTTGATTAATTACACTGTGCTGTATTTTGTAACTTTTAGTCAGAAATTTTTCTAAAAGAATGTGAAACAATTATTAATTTTCATTGTGTCTTCAAAATTGTTTGTTTCCTTTCTTTATCACGCAAGAGTTTTACACAAATCAACATTTTTGAACGTATGCAACTTCACATTAGTTATAACTTATAAGTCGAGTTTCCTTGCTTTTACATTACGCTTTTTATTATTTTATTTGGCTACGTGGAGTATAAAATGATCTACATTAAAGTATCTAATCATTTTGAGGAAGGCAAAATAAATGAGAAATTTTTGCAAAAAGAAAACAAGTAGGAGAAACTGGGATGACGTGACCACTCTAAGGAATTACGTTCTTTAGTAAACTTATTAAAAGCAATTTAAATAAAAAAAAGGAAATAATGTGTTGAAAATTTAGTAAAAGTCAATTGCCATCAATGATTCAACAATATCCTGAAAGATATATCTGAAATATTTTTTTTCGAACCCCTGCAAAGTGGCCACTTCGCTCCATAGTACAGGGTAAAGTGGCCAGGAAATCTTGATATGATAAGTACGCATTACGTACCTAACTCAAACTATATTTTTGGTATTAATAATCATAAATTACTTCATAATGCATTATAAATTACAATATAATGTTACATATACAATATGAAGCAATGTTCTATTTTGACAAAAAGTAACTGTCATTTTCTTAGAATCTCAAATATAGTAATTATACTTAAAAGTAAAATATACTTCAATAAAACGTAAAAAGTGTTTAAATGGTGACCCAATTTGTTGATGGGGTTCAAACCTGCAGTAACGTAGACCTAGTTATTAAAAAATTTCACTGTCTTCATGTTAGACAGGAGCACGCCCTTCTTGATCAGTTATCATTTTGTTTTATTTCCTTTCGTTTTATCTCAAATCTAAATTGCATGGAACAAGTCATCTTAAAAGATGATTAGAAAGTAATAAAATTTTAAAAGTCTTTAATAAATTTATAAACATATTTAACTTTACTAGAATTTAAAATTTTAAAATTAAGGAAGAAATGAGAACTGGTTACAAATAATACTTTTAATTTTGTAAATAAAGTGAATTCACTTTACTCCGTTGGACGGTATTTCACAACTATCTTCAACATCGAACACTATACCACCATTTACTATATAATTTTAAAAGGTAATAAGGCTGAGTATTCAGCAATGTCACTATAAAAATTGGATCAGTAATGAAAAACCAAATAACGAGAAAATAACTGAACACTTGCCTTACATCAGTACTAGAGAAATAAGAAAAATTGTGAAAAGTTGAGAAATATTATTAACTGATGGTACGCACATTGATAAAACTCTAATGACTTCTCTATAAGTTAGTTCACAGCTTCATCACCAAATTGGAGTAGTTTTCTGTGAGTTTTGCTGTGCCAAAGGCCACTTTACCCCGACTTGTCACTTTACCCCAGTCTCTCCTATATTTTCAGATTTTAGCCATACCGTTCCACACATTGGATAACAAAATTAAATTTAATGAGAAGACAAATCATTTGACATTTACTCTGGTGGGCTAAAATGTATAAATATCTTTGATTTTCATGCCTCATTATTGTCGTCTATCTTTAGTATAAATCAGTAGTCTGCCATCATGTTAGCATTCCATTAGAATTGCACTAGTTGTTGTCTCAGAGCCTTAGACGCTCAACACATGTACGGTCTAACTTGCGCGGCGCACAACTTTTGGTTCAATCTCAAAGATTCAAGAATAATGCGTAATGCACACTTTTTACAAATAATGTAATTTCGTGCTATTTATTTACAAAAACATTGTTACGTCAAGACATTTCGGTTGCTCAAACATTTTCGTAAACTTATTTCTGAGCATACTTGAAATTACTACTCAAATATGATCTAAAAGTTCTGTGGCAACTAACAGAGACTGTTTATCACCAATAATGATTATTTTTCGCCTAATAATTGGGTGGGTGTGACAACCAATTTCTTTTATCAAAGCAAAATTGAAGAAAAACTCTTTGATTTTGCATATTTAGGCGCAAAAAACCAATACGTTATCAAAAATAGTTCAAAAGCACCTAAATTTATGTGATCGTCAAAACACATGAAGAATAGTGTCATTAGATTAGACGAAAACTATGTAGTAATATAACATTTAATAATTTTTAACGAACAACAGCGTAACACCTTCTCCAATAACTACACATTTGTCTATGACAACAATCGAGTTGAACTCATATATTGTTTAAAAATTTGTGATTGAACAAAAGCTCGTGATGCTTTTTTTATTGCTGAAAATTTTACATAGATTCATTAATACAGTAAAATGACAATATCTCTGCATATGGAAAGGTTACAAATCATTTGATTACGTTGCATGATTACCCTTATGTTTCGACTAGGTGAAACGTCAATATTTTCATTCGTGTAGAGTATATTTGTGAACATTGATATTGAATCATCCTGTAGCAATCCTTCTCAATTACACTTGTTCTCGACAGAAAACTGTGATCTTGTAAAATATTTTTATCGTCATCATGTTATAAAAAATATTTTAAACTTTCGTATTTTGGATGGAATGAAACAAAACTCTTCAATAATTCAAATATAATCGAATTTTCAAGTAACCTAAATTTGTCGATATAATTTCTGTTTCCAAGACAACTTATTCAATTCATTGGCACTTACTTTTCCTCCCTCCTATTAATCTATTATATATTAACCTAAAAATAATATGAGTGGTAAAATATTAAAGTAATAAAAATGAATTTAGAATGCTGAGTATAACAGGAACCTTTTTCAAATATGAAATTACCGACAAAAACCATTGCCAAGAAAACATTCATGTTGAGAATGGAGCTTTCTTTTCAATACACATGTGATAACCTTACTGCATCAGAAGGGTAACTCTTCTGTATTACTTTTTTTGACACTATTTTAAATGAGTTACGCATTTGTGTTCAATGAAATATGCAGTTAAAACACAACATGTTCAATTGGAAATGTTGATATTACAAACCGATTGATACTGCATCCATGGTTTCATTAATCATAGCACACAACTGTGTCGGATGTTCATTCAATAAATCAAAAATATAAAAGAACGTTGGATAATCTCATAAGAGGAACTTCAGTATTTCTTCTTCATACATGGACACCACAGGTCATCCTCAGCAGTAAAACCTGTCTGGATTCGCAGTGAACACTTTTTTCTTCGGCGAGTCGACTAGCAAGCTTTTTTTTGTTCAACCCTCGACTTTTCAATGTCCCCGCACGCCGTATTAGTTGCGACAGGTTTTTAATTAGCGTCAGAGCATGTGGCGAGGGAAGCGTACGCGTCGATGAATGCGTGTGGCTTTGGACTGTCTGCGACAGCGATATAGATGCTGCAGCAACGAACTAGGGACCTTAATCGAGAGAGAACCGACAGTCGTGCCCACAAATTTAGAACACGTAATTTCCCATAACAATTATATTTACTACGCACCTATTTTCATAACCCTTTTGACGCCAGTTTTATATCGTTTCTCGCCTCTTATTTGTGGAGTAGGGACAAAAGGAGAAATACACCACACAATAATGTGACCAACTGGTTCAAACCACTATGAAAAACTGCGCGTTGTATTTTCCGGAAATATGAGGAATTTCGCGTTATATTTCCTCCCCGTGATGGTGCTCTCTTGATTAAGGACCCTACAAAGAGCGACCCGTGGCTCTGCCACGCTAGACGACTGCGCAACGCAGGGAGAGGAATTCATCTCCGTGGATCACGATGACTACGCGCTTGACCTCCATTTCCCAATGCGTTGTCAAGTTGAGTCCAAAACCCAAGCGGGGATTTCTTCTTGACGACTCACATGGTCACATGATAAAGCCATTTGAAATATTTTTCAGCTCTTGTTTCGTGGTCCCAGTGGTGGTTTATAATTCACTGTTTCATATATATTGCATTCAAATTGATTTATTGCATGCAGTGGCGTATCCATGGGGAAGTACGGAATGAAACCCAACCTCGTATAAATCCATTTTGCGTTTATGATTTTTTTAATTAAACTAAACTTGTATAATGTAAATTAAAAATTAATACAATTCATATTGCGGTATTGTTTAATACGTTTTTGAATTCTTCGTATCATCGTGTTTTATTTACTTGCGTGTATAGAAGCTCAATTTAAATCAAGTTCATATTGTGCGCTTAATCAAAAACAATACTCAGAGTTCGGAAAAATGTACTTACGAATTTACTATCACGAATCTTCCTTGTTAAAGTGCTCTTTGAATAAAAATTCACATTTATTCCAGAAAATGGCCAAATGTTATATTTCAGAGAATAGTAATATGTAGAAAATAGTACTTGAACAGTTATTGTGAAAAAAATATCATTCTCATGACCCGTCGGAATATCAGTTGCAAGTAATTTTCTGATTCATCATTTGAAACAATATGAACGGTTGAACATGAGTAATAATGAAGTTATTTACGCATGTTACAGTGATTTACACATGTTATTTCAGTGATGTTAGACTTTTTATGAGAGAATTGTTTGAAGAAATAGAAGTATTTACTCTGACGTTTTACCGCGTTTTTTATTTCCAAAAATATGTCTAAATATCTTAAATATTCTGCGGTAGTTCTATCTAAAGTTGTGAGCTATGGGCCTAAAGTATTTTTCCTCCTCCTAATATCTGTTGCATTATCTTGTTCATCGACGTTAGAAAATACAGCATGTTAATGTAGAAAAGACACGAATAGTCTTACAAGATATTTGAAATCACATGGTGAGGAAAAATGTGTCAGTTATTTTCATAACAAAAAAGGATATTTCATTTAGCGAATGTTTCATAAATTTTACCTAGATAATTCTAAAGAAAATACATGTCAACTAAACAATCTGAAATGTATGGCGGAAGAAATAACTCTCTGTCATGTTATATCTATTTATATCAATGACTTTCTAAACTATGGAAACACTCTTTTCTAAAAGAGAGAAATTTATATTTACATCATATAATACCATGTCATATCAAATCATATCATGTTATCTAAGAGCAACATTTAATGGAGTATTTAAATCAAACTTTTCACTGACAAATCACTGAAGAAACAAACAGACGAGAAAAAGTTCCATGATGTACGTTTAACTTGATTTATAGAATAAAACACTACCCTTGAGTCTTTGCCTCCGAAAATTGAACATTTTGCTTAGAAATTAAAACTAAAGTAAATTTTACAGTAAATGTGTGACTACTATTACTATTATTGTTGTTGAATTAAAGAGTGGTATTACCATAATACCTTTATTTTCTGCTTAAGATTATTAGTACACACGAATTAGAAATTAGTACCAACGTCTACAAATATGCGATATAAAGTCCTAAGCGATGCCATTGAATTCACGTAAAGTGAGTTCTGATTGGATTTGTTCATTCTAATCTGAATGTATATTTCTAGTTCAGCTAAGGATATAATTTTGGGTTTAGTTTTTCGCACTATATTCTATCGCTTGAAACACAAATATAAGGATTTACTCATTGAAGGTAACTCACCTTGGGAAGTTTAATTTTCTTTCAAGTTGTTTCCTTACTGTCTTGTCATGGTCCAAGTTTGCATTCTGTCCACTCACACTATATGTTACGCTTTTTGTCTCCTTTTGCTTGTTAATATTTTTATTTTATTTCGTTGTAACCATATGAAACAAACTAGGCCCAGTAATATAAAAGACAAATAGCTGTATAAAAGAAACCTAATATAAACTAGAAGTATGTTTGTCAAACAATATTACGTACTACTGCCTGAGAACCCGTAGCTTTGTTCTCGGAAATTTGATATTCTTTACAACTCTTCTTTCTAAATGACATCTGATACGAGTACGAGGTTGTCACTTTATTCATTCTCGGCTTTGTGTATATGTTACGAACGAAACACGAATTCGGTCATTGGACGAATAAATCGACCAAAACTAGTTTTGGTGTTTCTGCCAGAACTAGTTTTGAGTGTTTAAAAGTGGTCAATACTAGTTCTGGCAAAAGGGGATCGCCCAAACCTAGTTTTGTTATCTCTAAAAAAATGAAACTTTTTGTATTCGAAGCCAATTTTTTAAGCAATAGTACGGATGAAATATTATTGTCATATAATATTTCTTAAGAGAAAATTGTAAATACACCCTTTTATTATGTTACGAATGGTAGAAAAGTGTTCATCGCGAGTATATTACAAGCTTTTATTTAACTTGCTCCGTTCGTATGTACATAATGTAAGTGTTTATGTAGAGTTTGCATGACAATAGATTATGGTAACATTTAACGAAAATCTACCCCTAAGAGATTGAAACGGGGGTATGTATTTATGTTGTCCTTCCGTTTCAAAATTCTTAATTGATTTCTCGACCACTTTCAAGTTTCCGATCGACCTGTAATCGGATGATATGTTGTTTGTATGTCAAAAGATGATCATTGCACCTTCATGAAAATCTCCCCCTAAGAGAATAAATCGGTGCATATCCCACCATTACTCTAGAATTCCTGGAACAACTTCAAACAACTTGGTACACAGATGTCTACCTGACAACAAGCAATGTAGGGATAAGACAACCCTGGCACCCCTAGGAACGGGGTGGGTGGCATAAGAGAGTGGCACGTGAAAGTAATGAAAAAATAAAAATAAATTGGAACCTATAGTTTTCGGTGCCGTTGAGATAGATAAGGACGCCCACGATCACAGTAAGTTCACAATTTGTCCAGAGGGGAGATAAAATGCCCCTAGCATCCATGAGGTGGAGGGTGGGAATGCGGTGATAGGTAGAAAAAAAATAAAAAACGACCGATATTACATCTTTTTCGGTACCGCTGAATAGAAGAATAACACTCAAAATGCACTTACAGCCACGATCACCCTCCGTGAGTGACATACCGCCCCTAATAAGCGAGGGGTGAGAAAGGTATGAAATGTAAATATAATCGAAAATTACCGATCTTTGTTGTGTTCGTAGTTTTCGGGACTTCTGAAACCAGTATATTCCCGATTACATCCAAGTCGAGAATCGGCCATTATACACCCCTAGTATCTCTTGGGAAGGGAATGCCATATACAATTTATAACTCATACTTTAAATGTGTTCATGTATCTTCTAAGCTCTTGCATCTATGATCAGTGACCAAAGAAGGATATTTATAGTTTTACGTTTCTCATTTTCAATTTTCCTGAAAATGTGCTGAAAAATAATAATTTGCACATTACTTTTTAAATAAAAACTTGTTTTACAAAACGTTTCTTTACGTTTATTTTACTCACAGATAAGATTGAATTGTGTTTGACTCAAAGTACCGAGTGAGAGTGTTGCACTTGGGAGACCCACCTCGCTCATTCAAACTAATAACGTGCATTATTGAAAATATTTTCTTATAATTTTAGATAATTACGTTTTTCTTTCTTTTACTATTTTAACACAGAATGAAAAGTGTTATGATTGTTTATTTTCAAAGTCATGATACATATTGATGCAGTGAGAGCGTCTACCTCTCGAAGTAACTGAGATATCTCTGTACGTAAATATTGTTATAAGATTATCTAATAACAAGATTTTCAGTTTTATGATATTGCATGCTTTAATGGCCACAAAGCGGTCGAAATTTTCTAAGGTTGTCGTCGTTCGCCCTAAAGGAATTGTACATTTTTTCGTAGTATCTCGCAAAATAATTTTAGATATAATCTCGTTTTTTTGTGTAACTATATTTTTTATTATTTTATAAAATTTACTGCAGAATAAAAGGTGCTCTGATTTTGTATTCACATAGTTATGACACACGTTGATGCAGTGAGAGCGTCTATCTCACGTACTAATACTGATATCTTTATATGTAAACGATGTTATTAGATTATCTGATTTTTTGATATTGCATTCTTCAATGGTGGCCGAGAGGTAGAATGTTATTATTACATGACTGAAAATGTTTCATTAATACTCTCCCTATGAAAGTATTTTTTTAAATTTATATTTGAAAGGGATTAATTATAGCGAAGTATGTCTTTTTTAATTTTGGCGGTATCTTAGGAATTAATAAATATATCATCACGGTTTTTGTACGTCAACGTTGTGTTTTCGTCGACACTGAATTATAAAGAGTTAACCGCATTTAAACGACAAAAGCTCCTATGAGAAGCTTGGTAAGTAATATAAAAAAGCCGATGTTGTTCTGAGTGTCTGACTCAATCATTCATTAACGAAGAATAAAAACTATTAGCGATAGGACGAGATTTTGACGTGACGTTCTACACTTTATTGTCTTAAAATAAAACGAAAGGTCTCTGATACCCCATTATTTCAATATCTTCTTAATATATAAAAATTCAGCGTAATTTCGTAAATTTTCTTCAAACTTTTGAACCAATTTTTCGACTAACATATTTTTTTTTTTGTAATTCACAGATATGTTTCCAGGAAAAGTTTTAGTATATTTTACATTATGAAATGCAAATAATAGGCAACGCCGATATTAGTAAATCAAGGTCGAAAAAATCTATCTTCGATGAGAGCGCCGCTTAAACGTTTAGATATATGAGAACAATGTGTGGCAATATAGTTCGTCTTAAATAGTTCTACAAAATAGTCCGGGATAGAACATGTCTATCTACTGATGTTAATCTAAATTATCGAAAAAATGTTAAAAAATAAGTATGTTAAAACGCTTGTAGTTGGTAAAAATGGATACTCATTATCCAATTTAAGTGGGTTCTTTGTTTTGTGAATTTAAGAAACATAAAAACTATGTTTAGAATTTTGATGAATAGTTCATATTTTACAAGCGTTTTAGTTTTATAAGCCTCTGAGTTTCGTTACCTTGGGAGGACCAGGCAAACATTCGACCGGCGCGCCACCCGTCGTGAGGTGTTTCACGTGAAGCAAACATTTAATTATGAAAAAATAACATTACAATCAAACACCTCAATTTATAATGACTTGCTAACAGAATTTCATCATCAAAAATCAGTAGAATGATTTTAGACTTGCTATTATCACCTATTCTAAATTACAAATAAAACACAAGTGGGAAAAGTGGGATAAATTGCTAGTGTTACTTATTTTGGCGAGGTTCAGGACATGAGGCCTGCTCTACCACATATTCGTTGGAATTGGGAGAGGGAATTGAGAAGGTAGGATGTTAGGTTGCCTTGGAACTTATGATACTAAACAGATGTTTGTCTGGAGCAGATGAGGGAACCTCCTCACCTCGTTTACGGAGCAAGATTTGGACTCTCGTTCTTCCGCGAAGACCCTACCACTTGACCACCGATTATCGGTGTATTTCTGTTAAAATACAATAGATATTCCTGGTAGATTTGTTATGTTTCATATAATGTTTCCTCAATTATTTTCACTTCCTCACGTGCTTCATCAATAATGTGAATTAATTTTCATGGGTATTTCGCATTCAGTTCCAAAATCTTGTCAAAATTTAGCATGTGTTTTCCTCTTCTCCTGTTGTAACAGAACTCTGTCTTTGGAAGTGTTAGTTTTAATCTCAGCGACCCTAAAAAATCTATTAGACTGTCATACCGGTCGTTTATTTCTCTTCTCCATTTCATTCGGTCCCACTTCACTCTTAGCAGTGTATACCTTCACCTTCCAATTAGGTCTAAAGTTGAACTTAACGGCTTCTTAAATATCATAATTAATCTTAGGAACTCCGAAACTATTCGACACTAAAATCGATCTTTTTTGGACGTCAGCTCTTTCCAACCCCACCTAGAGGATTGCCAAACATACCGTGGGGTTTGAACTCCAACGTAACGGCATTGATAGTATAATTTTTCATCTAGAAACACTGAAAGCTGCGGAATGAACCGAAATCAGTCCTTTTGTTCCTTTAGCATGCCACCCCCTTTCCAACCCTTTTTCACGCATTTAGAGGTGGAAGGGAAGCCACTTCTCATGGGAGCTGATATTACACGATATTAAACTCATCAACGTTGAAAACTGTGGATTCTTCTCTGATATCCCTATCATTTTCGGTATTTTTTACATCTCACGCTGTTCTCATCCCCCCTTAATTATTATAATTGATCTCAGCAACCTCAAATACTATAAAATCGACACATACATCGATACTTTTCGAAAACTTTTACGTGCTACACAATTCCCCACCCTCACGTTTGATTTTAATAATGCATCTAAGCAATCCCAAAAACTATGGATTTGACTCTGTTATTTTACATTATTATTACTGTTCGCCCTTCTTACTATCAGCTCGAAGACTACCCTGCCTCCATGTGACTCTTGGAGAATCTGAACTTGAACTTCATGACATTGTCAGGTCTATTATTCACCTCAGCAACCCTGAAAACTATTTATTCGACGAAATTCGGTTCTTTTCAATTTGTTTTCGTTTCATCTCTTTTCCACCTCCTTTGGGAGCAAAAGAGGCGTTTGTTTTCCCATGGTGACCGAGTTAAACGAAATTAGAGGTGACATCTTTCATCTCAGCGACGCCAAAAACGTCATATGTGAACTTCTTACCCATATGTAATTTTTATGCGAATATCCATCCTTAGGGATGCGGGGACTGATCATCGACTTAAGCGGAATCAGGGATGTCACTGTTCATATCAGTGATCTCAAAAGTAATGTATCCAATACCAATGTCAGTCATTTTCGCTTATTTTTACATTTCCTCCCTTTCCAACTCTTTCCCCAGGGGGAGGTAGGGTTGTTTTACTTCCCATGGAAGCTGAATTCTTACTTACACTTTATCATTATGTCACTGTTAAACTCAGCGATGCCAAAAATTGAGAACTGGCCACTGTTATGCCACTTTTGATAACTTTTCAGTAGCATCCCCTTCCTTAGAGATCCACTTGAGTGTGATCGGAAATGTTACCACCACACGAAGGGTGTATATTTGCTCACAGACGTAAGTGGTATGGAGAATATTACTCTTCGTTTCAGCATCCTCAAAAATGTATTCATCACCAGTGTCGGTCGTTTCCGATCATTTTTTCATATCACCCCATTCCCACCCCTACTTAGCGGTACAAGTAATGTCTTACCTCCATAATGCTTGTTGTTATCGCTGTACTTAGTTTTGTTGAAATTGCTTCAGGCATTCGAGAGTTATGGTGCGCCATACATACCACACATCCAATGTTATATTATGTAGATAGATAAAATGATGTAAGAAATTAATTTATACTTATATTTGTGTTTTATTAATATTTCGCAACCCATAAAAAGGTTTATGTTAAAATAGTAAAAATTAATAAGAGATTGATTCCATAATTCTGAGCATTAGACAGACTACACAATGGAAATTAATCACTTTTATACATGTCTCATGTATGAAAATAACATTTGAACCATAGTAAAGACTCTAGAACATTTATCCGCTTAAGTACTCTTCATTATTTGTAAAAATGCTCAATACTATTTCTGGCTATAACTGAACGTCCAAAACAAGTATTGGTCGTTTTCAAAACGATTAAAACTAGTATTGGACATCCTGAAAACATTAAAAATAGTTTCGGTCATTTTTTCCGTCCAATAGCCGAATACTGGTTTTTTTGCATAACATATCCGTTTCTCTGGACAATTATCACAAATCTATAAAAATGTGCAATTTTTAATCCCTTGTACTAATAATATTATAAAATCAAGCAGCAGTACAATGAAGATATGACTCTAAATTTCTTATCTTCATTTCTTCTCTATCAGTATTTAACATGATGTCACATGAAAATTGTTGAATACAGTTTTCTAATGCGGCAGTTATAAATATTAATGTCGATACTGGACGGTTCCAGACCACGCATTTTATACAAACTCTCTGTTAATTACATATTTATTCATATTATGAATATACTATCCGCACACGAATACATACTAAAACTGTTCCTTTTATACAATACCCTATTTGCGTAAACAAATAGCCATTTTATGAAACCACGTTTGAGAAATAACCTATGTGTTATTTCTATTTGTTCCACGAAATTGTGAGGTACGTAAATATGAGTTAATTTTGCAGCAAGAAGCAGCGTTATCAATTATTAATAAGGACTTGTTTCGTCTCTCCTTTGCCGCGTGAGATTTGGGCGACCTGGCGGCTCGCCTTGCGTCATGCGCTAATTAGTGAAACCGCTGATTACGTCCGAAGTTCCTTCCGTCGCGATTAGGCTAAGTAGCTGCTGCAGGAGTCGCTACGTCGCATCGCACCGCGCGCTCAGATCTCTAAGGTCTTATACCTCCGTCTGTGCCTCTTGGTCGAATCCCTCAGTGCTCCAAGTTTCATAACTTACTCACGATATTACATCCATGATGCAAAATCTATCTTCTCAGAGACAGCTTTAACTAAGTCTGAAATGGGAGAAGGGAAATGTCACCAAGTTCCCTCGAAACTAAGGATTATCTACTAAGCATTGCTTCGCAGCGAATCACTAGTCCATGTTGAACTTCTTATATTTGTTACCGTTAAAGTATAAGAATAACTGTCGTTCTTGGTTAAAGTATTGAATATCATTTTCTTTCATACTTTAACTAATTATTGTATAGTTACTCTTTAGACTATAGTTATTCTATAGTTAATCTCTAACTGTAGATCGTGAAAGTATTGAATACTGGAATAGTTTCACCCTAAAACCTAATAGTTTGAAGAGATATAGTCTGTAAAAAAGATACTGCACTATCGTAATGAATTGTGATTATTTTATTGATTCATAACATCATGCATTTACAAATATCGTATAATAAACAGTTACTTGTTACAACAAGGCATACTTTAATGACATCTTGAATTATATAATATGTTACTAACACATGCACATTTTTTCGAGCAACACTTTGTTTTTCAAAAACATTTTTGCATCCATTACTTTGTACTGAAGCAATCACCCATAGAGACAATTTAGTACTTGGAATTTCCTTCATTGTGATGAAATTTTCTTAACAAAAACTAAATTGAGAACGAACATATAGCTGCTTTAATAGTCCACCTCTAGTCCCTAAGCAATATAGATCGTCATTTTGCATAGATCACCGTCCAAGTTGAAATCTGCTGTCTGAATAAAGAGGTTTCTGAAATCATACTTTAATACTTTCACTAATGCTTTTTAGTTAAAGTGTAGAATTTTCTTAAATTAGATACTTTATCTAACCAGTTCAGTTAATATATAGAATATCTCGTTATAGATGTACACTGAGCACTAATTTAGGTCAATGCAGGACGGAAGAGAATCTAAGTATCACAGTGGAATAGGACAGAAGTGCCCGTCCCGAGCATTGGCAGTGGAAGTCAATCATATTCAAGACATTTTTCGGAGCGGGCGTACCAGGATACCGCTTCACGCCAACAACACAAAAATATTACATAAATCTGTACCGCACCTTTAACTTCCCTCTCAAAAAATGATGCGTTTCATTGGCTGACCAAAATCCCCTTCACCTCGGTACTCAATGGCACACCTTGTGTTATTCCACTATGTTTAAGTATAGCTTTTCTTGGCGATGAGAACCAAAAGACGATCGTTGTTAATACATATTGGGCACCAAACGAAGAAACAGTGTGATGGCTTTAGTTTACGCTACCTGCCAACGTTTTGTTTGCCTATCAACGATTTTATTATCGGGGATATGTAACTGTAAATAAAACTTCCCTGAATAGCCAAAATTGGTATTAAGGGAAATAAACAAATTTAAGTTAATAATTTGGAGTGGGCTTTCCGAAATATATATTTACATTTTTAAATACAAATGAGATCACCATTATGCAGTATTTCTACTTCCTCTGTTCTATTTATTTACTATCAGCTTATAAAGAATAAAGAACCATCACACACAGCAACAAAAATTACAGTATAACCATTTACAGGGTACAATATTACATTACATTAAAGATACTTATACAACATAACAATAAGCAATTAAAAAATAAAAATATATTTGGAAATATGAGAATCAAGCATTAAATACTTTTAAATTCTAATATCCAATCCCTGGAACGATGCAAACGGTAAAAGTTAAGAAAGAAACTAAGGTAGAGAAGAAAGTGAACAGTAAAATAAATATTCCTTGCATTTCCAAGACCAGATATGAAAGTAGGTGTATATTTGTTGAAACCTCTCCCAGAGGACATAGGTGACATGAAGAAGTAAAAATTCTTATGCGTGTAGATTGTTTGCTTCTCATCAAAATATGCATCTACGTCTGGCTGTATATGTATTTTACGAAATTCATCAGTAAAAAAGTATTATCCAGAATATACTGAACGCATTTGTTATTGTATTTAAAAAAGTACTGTACCACAGGTCCAACAAATGTGTATTATTTTATTATTTTGCTCGGGTTTGAATTTTGTATTTTAAACGAGAGAATAAGAATATTAAAAAATCGAGAACATAAATTAGACAATTTTTCATGTAAAGTTACACTAATATATAATCTGATCTTTTCATCCCTGAGGGAGGTTGACGTAAGTATCAGTTATTAGTAAGCATTATATTCAAAATATTTTCTTTGTCTTGGTACTATGATTGATGTATTGGTCTTAGTCACCTGCCAATTTTCTTGGCTAGTCTTGGCTTTGAATAGACATAATTTAGATTCCATTTACTGAATATTAAAATTGAGAGTTTTACTGTGAAGATTTATTGTTAAGATATTGTTTGTTTGTTTTATTAAGGTTTCGTATTACCTGTCAGCACTAATTACTCGTATATTCCCAATGGACGTATCTGTATTTAAAATAAAACTCATTAATGCACAAAACTAAAACGCATGAAAACTCTTGAAATTACTCCTAACTCAAGTTATCCACGTTATAACTCGATGTATTTTGTAAATATGGTTAATGTTTCATTTGATTTATCTATATTCATATGAAAACTTTTTATTTTTCTAATTCAAGCTATAATTAATTTTACATGTTTAATTTAATTTCCATGCACATCAAACACAGAACCTCGAATTCCTACCAATCGCGTAATTATTTTCGCAATTTAATGGAACTCCATTCCGGATAAAAATTGTATGTATGTACGGTGAAGTACCTACATATTCGATCATTCATGAGCCTGAAAATTCATAAATAATTAATCACGAGCTTAAAGCTTAACTTATCGTGTTAGTCTCGGGTAGATGTTAATAAACATTTAAAAGAGAAAATATTTTTGGGCAAGTTTGAAGAGTGCGGCGTTTTCCCTAATATGAAATATTTAAGAATGCGTTACTTATGTTTTAAAAAAATACTTAGAACTATACTTAGAAAAAGCTATGCGAATTTTAAAAAAAAGATAGATTAGTTATAATATAACTATATTTTCAATTTTAATAAAAACGTTTTAATTGTATTTCAAAATAATGATATCTGTTCTTTGAAATAATGTTAAATTCTTTTAACACAATCACAAACACATACTTTAATTTTGGTTTCAATCGTTAATAATGATACAGAAACCAATGGTTTCAATTTTGAAAATCGTTAATAATGATACAGAAACCAATGTCATTGTATTTCAATGATATTTTACTTACAGGAATTACGGTATTTTCTAATTATTTCTATTTTCAATTTTATACAGTTATATAAAAAAGTGGTTCAATCGACACTTTGTAATGTAAATCTTAACGTACTCTTAATGTGTCAAGAGTAAACAATGAACGCTAATCGATAGAATAAAATGTTTATTAATATATTCAATTCAATCATACATCATTTTAATGAATAAATAAATTAAAAAGTTGTATTTTGGTCAATTATAGACACTAACATTGGAGCAAACCTCTATCATTAAGAAACAATTAATTCACATGAAATTAAAATGTAGGGGTATTTAGAAAGCTATTTTTATGTACCCTTAGCAACCGTAATAGTTATTATTAAATTACACCCATTGTTACTTATTAGTATATTTCGTAATTGAGGAAGAAGAGCAGGTACTTTTGGCATTTGCTTCAGGATACTTACCGCTTTAGAGAATTTTTGCTGCTACATCTGTTTACAGAATGAAATTGCATTAGCTGAGAGATGAGACCAATAACACGTAAATGTAAATCCATGTAAAGAGGGGAGATTAGTAGATTTTATATAAATAATTCTTTCATTTTGAATAATATTAAAAAACATTCCTCGTTGTATTGTAAACATTCTTCATTATTTATCATAATTGAAATTAATTCATGGAGAAAAGTACCTGGGACAAATAAGTGCTTATGGAGCTTGTTATTGCGAAACTTTGTTGTTACGTGAAAAAGTTTGATTTGAAATAAAATTAGCTAATACGAAATTTGTGTCTCATAACAAGATTATGAAATATGGACTTTTTTGTATGATTAACATTACTCCGTCATTATGAGTAATAGACGCAAACTTCAGCAATATGATTTTATGCTTTCAATGTTTTATATCGTCAGCTATTACATTTGCTGACTCTTTCTCCTGAATTTAATATGATTGATGTGCAAAATTCAATTGTACGTCAAATATTTTCAATTTGTAATTGAAGAATTAATTCATTTTACGTATAGATTCAGAAACGTGATTGAGACTGAAAATAACATTTCCATTTTTTTAAATTTCTCTAATAGCAGTACCAGTTTTTGAGTTGCTAATGACTGACCCAATGCATTTACCAAAGTAATATTCATGCGAGAAAAATGTTCAAAATACGTAACGAGTTTATCTATTGTCACCTGTCAATTCAAATGCAACAGTCGACAGAATCATCCCCTAATATGCTCCCCTTCTCCTAGTATTGATGCTCGATCGGCAAATGGACAGCGCTTCTCTTGATAAACTAGATTGCTTGTTCCCAGTCGATAACTCGTCCGGGTCCTGCTTGTTTAGCATTATAATCTGACCGCGCGCCCGCTAGTGTGTTTTGTTTTCCCATGTCGTCATTCATTCTTTTTTTTCTGCGCACTCGATGAGGACGAAGGAACCAATCGTGTGGCAGGACTAGCGCCGAAGTTCCCGCAACCGCCACAGGGCGCTGGAACCACTAGCAAACACTAAAGACAAAACATTTGTGTAAATACAGAGCATAATGATGCAGTTATTCGTTACAGTGAACTGCAGCTGACAAGTGAGCTGACATACCCTTGACAACTGAAGATCGATGACTGGCGTTCTGCATTTTTCTCTGACTCGGAAAAGCTAACTATGGAATAGTTATTTATTGCACCTCTCGTTGATGCTTGTTTAGAACGCATGACGGCTGATTTCGAACAATAATTCTGCATCATGGTCGCTGCAGACATGGGATCATGATATGTAATCAGGGCTATCTCGAAAGCTGTGTCTCATCCATATTATTTGCCAATAGAAATAAAGACATTGATTTATTATGGGGAAATGCGTATAATATTAATGAACCTTGTAGGATGTTAATAAATTGAAGGGGAAAAAATCAATTCAACGCCTACATAATATCATAAGATATGAAATTTTGGAAATTTTAATAAAAGGAGGACAAACGATACATTTCATTCGAATCTCTCAACCATTTTTAAATAATAAGAGCTATATTTACAATATTAAGATATTTCAAATATTTGAACGTGCCAACAAATCTGATGATTCCATACTGCAATATGAATTCGAAAAATTTTTTTTACTACATTTTCACGACTAAACCACAGAATGGACCACCATGAAATTTGTCTAGGAGATAGTTTACATGGTCAGGGACATTTATTTTTTAAATGTGTGAAAAAAAATCCATTTTCGGAAAGGATTATTGACCTGCGCTGCCTAAATGATTAGAGATTGGCAACAACTATAAGTTACAATATTGATCACCTCAAAAATGTCTCCAAAAAGTCCGCGACAACGTAAGAACGTGAAATGAATAACTGTGTACGATGATTAATCTGTCTAGTTGAAAAAGTTATTGAAAATAGAAGTGTTAAATTATTTCGATTTAAGAGAGTAATTTAAGTAGCAAAAAATTAATCATCATCAAATTTTATTGTTACTTTGCTTTGTGCATTTTACAAAGATAAAAAAAGTATTTTAATCGTAAAATTTGATTTTAAAAATCGTAAAATAATGATGACAAAAATCGTACTAGAGTTTTGATGAAATAGAACTGCCTCACCTCCGCCGTTGCGTCTCACCTAGGAAGTGACAGTGTCTCCCGGCGAACGGTTACTTTTCTCTGATTGTTGGAGATGTTACAGGGCGACAACTTCGTGGAATCCGGATGGTCGCTTAAAGAATAGCACCCAGCTGCCCACACGGATTAGTTTCCGATGGATTGGGACTTTCCCGTCTCACGCGGGAAAGACAAGGGAAAGTTACAAAATAGGATCTTACTAATATCCTGTAAGTCTAAATTCAGCTTCCATCGAGAAAAAGGCACTTCTTGCCTACCTAAAGTAAGTGTGGATACAAGCAGAAGGGAAACTAGTTGTAAAAGACCGATTTGCAACGGATCCATAGTTGTCAGGGTCTATGAGATGTATAATTATACTACTAATATCATTAAATTCAAGTTCAGAACACATCGGAGCACGGTACCCTTAGAGCTGCGACTGGGAAGGATGAGATTTAATAATAATTGAAGTGACTGATATGAAGATGAAAACCATAAATTTCGTTGTTTTTTTTAGAATTATAGTCATATTTCTGATGGAGAAATGTAATTGTTCAGACCATATGAGGTGAACGACACCATAGAGGTCGGGAACAGCATGACGCCAAAAATTATGGTCGAAATTAGTGTCAATGCTAATTATTAGCTTTCAGGCTTGCTGAGATGAATACACATACGTCCGATGTTATGTATTCTGGGTTAGGTCACCATTAAAGTTAGGGGGAGGGATTAAACCCTGGAACCCCCATGGATGAAGTGGGAAGGGAGGGTCATGTAAGAATATTTAATCGGAAAAGACGGGTTTAATTCGTAATTTCGAAGCCTTTCTGGTAAACAGATATATGATGGCGTATAAGTACAAGTTCAGCACACGAGGGAGTTAAATATATCTAACTCTTCTAAGGGCGAAGTGGTTTTCTAGACTAATTAGTGACATTTCGGCTGATTTGTTTGTCTCATGGGTAACTTCCTTGCTCAAAGGTGGTTTCATCCACGGATTTATTTATTCTTGCTGCTGGAGGTAAAATTCAAAATGGTGTGTATAACCAAGTTTTGTATTAAATTGTATTATTATGATTTTTTAAAACTGAGATACAGTACACATGTTAATAAAAACCAGTTAGTAAAATTATTTTCATCTCACACGCTATGTTTTGTCTGATATGAGCGCTCGCACATGGATCGCACTCCCAGATACACGAAGATGGCCTTTTAAAATTCATTTTTAAGTTGTTATTAAAAAAATGAGGCCAAATAATTGAAGTCAAAAATAAAGTTAAATTCGTTCTTATTAGAAAAAAATTGAACGTTCAAATTTAAAATTGTATCTCACGTATGTAGATTTTTCACCAGTATATTGAAATTTGGACGGCTGGTAGGTTTTGTTTGATACATATATGAATTTTTAAAATCTCAATTATTTATCTGCATTTATATAGGATGCATTTTATCTGCATTTATATATCCTCATGTATGCTTTTATTAAATATAAACAGGTGTCCAGCTTCAAGATTCTTGTTATTGGTGTCGTTGTAAAGATAAAAAGTTTTCAGAAATAAAATATAAAAAAAGAAGTCAATTCACAGAGAATTCATAAATATTGTGAAAAATTAGCAATCGCGACGAAATTGTAAAGTTTTCTGTATATATCCGACAACGTCGCATTGTTTACATTGTATATAGCCGTGGAAAAAATGTCAAAACGATCATGATTCCCATCAATAGTATGTACTGAACCTGAAGTAATTTTGTTTAATAATAAAAAACGATGAAAACGTATTAAGAATATAAATCCTGAACCTCTATATTCTTCATTCTCTATCAAATCTAAAGAGAAACATTGTTTACTTAAGTTACTTGCTTATAAAACTTAATATAAAAAAAATTCGACATTCATCAAATATTTCTTGATGAGTTACAGCTTTGGTTGTTTCTGTAACCTCTTATGTCTCTTCGGCATTTCCCTCTTTTATATCGTGCTCTTTGATTCCCATGTGTTTGTTATAAACGCGTTATGTCACCGATTTTTCAAACCCCCAAAATTTATTTTATTTTGGTAAGTTTCAAAAGTGCATTAATATTTTATTGCTTATTTAAAACAATAAAATTTATTTCGTATTCTGTGGCACGCTAGGTTATATAGCTATTAAAACTTTGTTAACAAATTCACCTTTATTACTACCAAATAATAAACGAATAACTCATTTTATGCGACGTTGCCGATGTATCACACGATAATATATTATTATTTTTCATATATAATATTTATAAAATTAAATAAATTTATTTTATAACTACTATTTATGTTATATAAATTAATAAAAAATATTTTTTAATAAAGAAAACTTATATTTATGAAATAAATAAATTCACTTTTGCCTTTCAGAAGTTAGATCAGGTGTACCGTCAGCAAAAAAAATTCACATTCTTTCAACGTTTCTTACTTATTCCATCATTATTAGTGATTTATAAATTATAAAAAATAATATTCTTATATCTTATGATTTTTCTTATAACATTTGTTTACTATTTCTAATAAAAAAATTTCTAATTGTTTGCTTTGGACAAACCGTTATTTTAGTGTCTTTTTGTAACGGACTGTACGTGAGATCCAACCTAAAAAGGTATGTATTTCCGTCAGTAAATATGATAGGTTAATATGTTATATTTATATTCAGTATTATATGGCTACTAAGAAAAACATAATGTTGAAGGATTTTATAATTGAAAAATACATAATATTCGTGAAATTGTGTTTGCAAATCCGCGCCATCAGAACAAAAGTCAGTAGGGTTATATATTTTCCGGTCAATGATGTTATGATGAATTCAATTGCTATTGCGAATTGGAATGTATACTGAAAAAATATTTATTTTCATATCATTTTAAAACTACGTTACATAGTTAATAAAAAAATGGAACAATAATTTTTCATACATTAAATGTAAACATTTTTCTTAGAGTTTGTTAACAAAACTAAATCTTAACCCTATTTCTTATTAATATTTTTAGGTGATTGTTCCGTTAACTTGTTTTCAGATTATATGTGAATATTTCAATGATATTTGGGCACTTTATAACGAAACTGTGAGCATAAATATCCTATACAACTATTCTTTGTAGCAATAATATCACAACGTTAACAATTCCGACTTGTGAATACAGCCTGTCTGTCAGATTGGATATAACATGGCGTCTGCGAATTCTCTGCTCTATAGAGCCTTACCATAAAATGAAATTGGCTCCCAGGAATTGGCTTCAACCTACAGCGGATCCATGTCAGCGAAAAGGAAAATAGGTGGTGTATGAGATGCAAGTGGGGTTCCACTAGGAACGGAATGGATTAGGAATTTAAGACAGTAAGGTGTATACCAACTTCAGGAGACGTATCTCATATGATACATAGTAAACATGCTGAGTATTAAGTTTTTTTTCTTTTTATTGCTTTTTTTCCCGTCCCGCTACAATTCTGTAATTACCGGGGTTACAGACCTCTCTATTATATCCTCTTGTAGACTACTCTGTCACTCCCTATTTTATTATATATTTCTCTTTTTGTTGGATCATTGTCTCCATTTCATTTCATTCTTATTCTTATTGGACCTTATTTTATGTATGTGCTATTCTTTGTCTCTTCTCGCTATTGTGCAACCGCCCTTTTGTACGAACCCTCCTTATATTTTATCATTCGTTGTTCATGTTCATTATTGCCCTTATTGCCACTATATTCCACTTTTCCCTCTCAAACTATCCATGTTGTAATCTTGTGTTTATTTCTCTTCACTTTTCTCGGAAAAGAAGATGTCTTATTTATGTTTTCTTTTCAACATTATATACCTCACGTGTTGCAATTAACCGTGTGACATCTTTCCAGACGTATATTCCAAGTCTCTTTAGCTCCGTGTACCATTCCGATCTTTCTGGAGTATAGAATGTACTGTTGAACAATAAATGTTGCACGTCCTCATCTTCTTGGCCACAGTAACATGTTGCATCCATCCTCAATCCCATACGTTGCAAATACTGATTATAATCTCCGTGGCCTGTCAACAGTTCTGTAAAGGACTTTCCTGGAGTGAACCATTTCTTGTTCTTCCCCTAGAACATAACCTCTGGTAAGAAACGATACAAATATCTTCCTTCTGTGGGTCGTTCCCACCGTATTTGCCAGATTTGCCACATTACTTCACTTATTCTTATTCGCCACCACTTGTCTGTCTGCGATATTGTTTCCCCATTTATATTTACCTTCTTGTCTCGACGCACATGGTAGCGTAACATATGCTCATCGATTTGATAAGTGGCCAAGTACCACAAGTACTGACTTCGTTGGTATACTCCTGTAGCCACCATACCAATTGATTAGGCTGAGTCGTTGAATATTTTAGAGTGTCCTTGCAAAATTTGTCTTCTTTGCCCTATTACCCCAAAGGACAGTGCCATATGTTAGCATAGGTTACAATATCCCCCTATATAACTGGTTTAGCTGATGTTCTGGGATATTCTGTTTGGTCATTCCTACATCCTTTAGGTCATATATTATCTTTGTTATTTTGAACGCAGATAATTTACATGCTTAGTGTATGTTAATCTATTGTCGACGATCACCCCCAAGTATTTATTTCATCTTCAATCTTCAATTTTCAGTTTCCTACACAGTTTTCTAAATCAACCTCTATACTATATTGTAACAATTTTTTCAACGATTCCTCTCCTGTTCTCAAGTTCTTTTCTACTTTTCCCATTTACGTGTACCACCAAATCATCAGCATATGCTGTATATGGAATGTTTTCCTGGTCTAATCGTTCAAGTACCACATTCATCAGTACGTTCCACAAAAGCGGCCCCAAATTACTTCCTTGTGGTCAGCCTTTCCATAATTCTCGATACAACGTTTCATCTCCTATTTGGAACATGACATACCTACCCCTGAGGTAGTCACAGAGCAAATCCATTGTTTTTTCTTTTAACCCTTTCTTAGGGAGTTCTCCCAGAACTAGTTCCCAATTTACTGAGTCAAAATCTCCTTTGTAATCCTAAATGTTCTCATCGTGTTAATTGTTTTTCTACATTTATTTCGTTTCTTAAAGAAGTGACGTATAAACGAGGTGATACGCCTATTTTTATGTAAACTATTTTTATTTAAATTATTAAATAAGTAGACGTTTCTGGTTATTAATTGTATTTTTTAAAAAATATTTAAAAATTTACTTTAAGATAATGTTTCAAATTAAATAAATAATGAAAGACTCACGACCTTTTATTATTTGAGCTCACGATGTTTGGACTTTGTTTTAAGCCGTCGTCAGGTGGTCAAATATTTATAGGTCGTAAGTTTTATTATATAATAAACGTTAATTGTAGGAGAAAAAGCTCCAAAATTTGAATTTATATTTAAATCACTTATAACGTATGCTCCTAGAGATTTGTTGCTTTACAACGCGAACTAAAAGAAGATTGAATTGCATCGTCACATTTTGGACTCGTGTTCCTTACACTTGCAAATTCGGTCGTTATTTGAAAGAAGTGTTTTGTTATTTTCAAATACTATTTTCTTTCTGCTTTTAAATACCATTTTTCTTCCAAAAAATTGCCAACAATCAGAAGTCGAAATGGAAGAGAGCGCATATGCGAAAGAGAGGAAACACATGGAAATGTTTTTTATTTTCCCTCTTCACAACTAAACAAGTAAACTAAAAAATAGTTCATAAAACAGTTCTATCGTAGTGTATTTTAAGTTTTTAGGTTAACTCTATCTGAGATATTTTTTTTATATTTTAAAGGGTTATAAGTAATATTTTGTTGTCCACTTTAACTTAAAAAGTTTATTTTTCTACAGCATTAGATAATTGACTGACAACAATATTTAAGTTACATTTAAAAGAGTAGAAGATGTCAAGCATTTTGATATTAAATACGTTATGGAGGATGTATTCAGTCTACCTAACAGAACACTACATCCAAATATTTTGTTTCCCTATTCAAAAACTTAAAATTTTGGAGAACTGTGTATTCAATTTTTATGTAGAGAATGTGTTTTTAAAACAACTTTGAAGTTTTGATGATTTAACGTATACAATATTCTGAATAGAAATTTTACAAATCAGATGTATGTACTAATTTGAATCAGTCTCTCACAAGCTATAAACTAGCGCACCTGAAGGTATATCGCATTAGAGACGAAATATTGTAGTTTATTTACATTTTAAATGTTTTTATTGTTATAACATCTTAACTTGAAGTCAAAATTATATTGTCTGCTGAAAACTCGGGTTGTTTATGTTATTTCTTTTGGGTTTATTTTCACTTGAAACTTATTTCGTATTTTGTTCCACTTCAAAAATTTAATTTGAACAAGAAATGATTGATGTCTTTAATGATTACTTTAACACACAAAAATCAAGATTCCTGAATATTATAATTTAGAGACGTATAAATTGTAGGATTTATCCATCCTCTCCTGTTGAGTTTCAGTTACGCCGTGTATTGTGGTGTATCGGATTACTTATTGCGGGGGTATGAACCTCACTTGAGGAAGTATGCGTGCAATCGACCAGCCGCTGCCGCCGCATACAGAGGAAGCGTCCACAGCCGCCTGTGGGGGAGGTAGCAGCCACTTGTTGATTGGCGTCGACTGCAGGCCGCTGGTCGTCAGCTTCTAGGCGACGTTGAAGCAACCGGTGGGAAGAACCACACCCCTCGGCTCTCTCGAAACTCCTCAGTTTCACGCGAGACAAAGATCACGTCTCAATGAAACATTGATTTCATCACGCGATTATTTCATGCACGCAAACCATTATTAGATTCTCATTATTATTACTGCAAAGCTATCCCATTGACAACACGTCAGTTAGTTCTCTACGAGTAGAAAAGAACCTTTTCTTCACTCATTTGCTATAAAATTTCCAATATTCATTTTCGAAAGAAAATATAAAACATTTCCTTTAGCATAAATACCACACATTTATTTTGTTTACTGAATTCTTATGTTTCTTATGTTTCCCCTGGAAATTTTCCTACTTTTCTGAGAATAATACTTCAGGAGTATCACATTGTAAGCATGATAAAAAATCTACTCTATTCTATGTAGAGAGAAAAGTAGCGCAAATACCAGATCTGAAAGATTTGAAACTACGCTTCTTTTTCTTTTGTACTTTTCATTTTCTTATGTATAGTATGTTGTTCTTGTAACATAGACTAAAATAACAAGTTAATTGTATATTATCATAGAAAAAATTTGGAAATATTCGTACACAAATTGTATCTGTAATTATTGCTTTTACTGACAGATAAGTACAGTTTCTTGTTCCTTCACATCTCTTTCTGTAATAGTAAGCAAAGTTCTAGTTTCCAGTCGCTTTCATCTTCAAATATGGAAGTGGTAAATCATTTTTTCATTCTCTTTTTTTTTCAAAAAGGAAGTATCAACAAAACTGAACTTAGAGTATATTTATGCTAGGTTTTCTCATAATGTGGCAAAATATTTTGGAAATTAAGAGGTAAATGAAGTATAAAATAGGACAGCTTTTTTTACTACTCTTCTCTCTGTCCCCGAATTGTCAGTTAGAGAATACATGGTAGAGAAAAGGAAATATTTATTTCAATTAATAATACAAAATAAGAAAATATAGGAAAAGAGAAAATATAACACCCTTACATATCGACATAAATTAGAAAAAGGAAAATCTAGAATGATATACATTGTGTTTAATTACATTTTTTTTCTATTTAAATTTAACAAACCATTATACTAATCATAATTATTTTATGTCGTTGATTTAACAAACAACTGAAGTGTTAATTTCTTTAACATCCAATTCTTCCTAAATGGGATATTAAAACATACAGTAAAAGTATTCTTCTACTGCTGGTTGCGTGCTATACCACCACCCTAGTAGGTCGTCTGTTCCCCGAGGTCTGAGAATGAAACAGGTTTCGGTGGTTGAACACAGGGATCGGACTTAAAGCGGCAGACGAAAGCATACTTCGATTTACAATTGCCATCCCAATATAAACCCTTGTCGTTGCTTAGAACGCAATGTTCGTCCTTCTTGTGGTTGTTGGGTTCACCCTTCTGCCAATTGTGGTAAAAACCGCTTCCGAAGTGATCACCTACGAAGCAAACATATTGAAGCATTTAATAATAAATCAAATTATGATGATTATAGAAGTAACTTGCATTTGGCATTACATTTATTATTAATAATATTTCAAATAAAATATAGATCTTTTAATTCAATGATTTGGAAAGCATTGACAGACAAAAATTAAACCGTCTTTTTTAGTTTGTTTGTTTTAGCTGAATGATGAGCTCACGTCACTGAAAAAAAACGTCTGCTATGAATTAAACAATATTTTGTGAATATATCTTGTGGTAAAAATATGATATTATTTTGCCTAAAGGAAAAAACATATTTACGCACATTAAAATATATCGGAATCTTATGTTTGCCTAATTAGACAAATTAATATAATAGTTATTTCACAACAATTGAAATTTTAAGAGTTTTTCATTAATTAAAACTCAGGAACATTGTAACTNCAATATTTTGTGAATATATCTTATGATAAAAATATGATATTATTTTGCCTAAAGGAAAAAACATATTTACGCACATTAAAATATATCAGAATCTTATGTTTGCCTAATTAGACAAATTAATATAATAGTTATTTCACAACAATTGAAATTTTAAGAGTTTTTCAATAATTAAAACTGAGGAACATTGTAACACGTTTATATTGACACGTTATTATAACAGTATTATCACGAGAAACATTTTTATAAAAACGTATGTAATTAACATCAACATATCAGAAGAATATTCTAACAATGAGGGTGTCATTGGTTCAGTATGTACTCACTAACCTTCAAATAATATCAACCACCTAAATATTACTTAAGAATGGATATCATTGGTTGTAGTAATAAATGTGCTCAGTATTTTACCAATGAATCATGGATGAAAGGAATTTTTCGCCAGTGAACAGTTTTCGTAACTTCAACTCTTAAGATCTTAATCCTTCGCAGTGCAATAATCGTAAGCATAGATTCGGGATTTACAGAAAAATATTCCTACCTGCGAGAGTGATGAAATCGTTCTCTTTGGCCAAGTCGCTTGCTCCAATGAAGAAAATCTCCTTATCAGATGATCCTTTTACGTCTTTTTTGACAGAAGCGTACTTGTTTCCAATTTCGGTGGCTTCTTGTTTACTTCTTGGGAAAACTAATTCAGCACCGTCATTCACGCAGATCATAAGTGCTTCTGTCCAAGTCTTGGCCTTCGTGTATACTTTGTAAAAGCCAAGTGGAGTGAAGGAGTTGATTGGAAGCTTATCGTAGCCAGAAGGAGGTGTTAGAGGCCGAGAAGAAGGATTTCCTGTAAGCAGAAGATCATTTGAAGACGATCTTATAGGATAAGTCAATGATATTCCACTCCTACATCTTTATCGCAGGTGCTATTTATAGATAATGGGATGATACCAATGTGTTATCAGTAGAAAAGTTAAAAACGTTCCTCATTCTGTAGCTGACACATGAGCCTCCAATGGATCCTATTCTGACTGACGTAACGGATGAACAAAAAAAAGTAGATAAAGAAAAAAAAATACACAGGAACAAAAAGAAAATAATAATTGATCTGACCCGAAGACTTGACCTACATACCCTTATATATTTTAACGCGCTAAATACATATATGAATTCAAAATTTCTTCATCACTTCCCCCCATCACATTTTTCGTAAATCGTGAAAAACTACCCTTAAATTCAGAAAATGTGAATTTAAAGAAAAATGCAGGGTGATGGATCAATATTGGCGAGAGATTCAGTGCGTCAAAATACATTAGGATACTCGTACACAAGTTTAGTCTTTGGAGCAAACCAGTTCTTCTGTGTTTCTGCGGTTTTCGCGATTTAACAGAAAGAGGAGTTGATTGAGCAATTCTGATATCATATTCAGATTTAACGCGTCAAAATACAAGGATACATAGGTCTAGTCAATTTTTGGATTGAGTCAGAGCAATTTTTATTTTTTGTGTGCCTGTGTTATATTTGTTACAAGCGCATTTCTAGAAACAAAAAAAAAGATAACTACTAATAAAAAAAGGCAAATATCTTTCTTTAATTTTTCGAAAATCAATCTACTGCTGAGGTGATGTGTGAACACGAGGTGTGAAACTTCTATCTGAAGGAAAAAAAATTGAATCACGTGAACTATAAAAATACGTATAATGCAACAAATATCAGTTTCATAACAACTTCGGAATGACGAGATTCATTTGATGAAATTTTGTGCATATAACTAATTCTCTACTTTGATGGAAATCCAATAGATTTTTTGTAATTCTTAGAAATAAATACCTGTCATCAACTCTCGAAATAGATGAACTAAGGGAGAAAATATGAAAAATAAATAATTTTGGCCGCGACAACCATTGGTCGATTTTGTATGGATTGACCGTTCTCTATCAAATACTAATAACAAGTACTTAATATCATATCTATGGGCTCTAATGACCTTGCTGTTGACGAGCCCTTAAAGTCCCACAAAAAATATATTTATTACAGAGAATATGGATTGTTTTGTTATTCTTCGAAAATATTTTTTTCAAACTGTTATACATTTTTTAGAATTATCATCTACAAACAAAAATAAAAATTCCACAAAGAATAATGGTTATGTGACTGCATTAGCCATGTAGTACATATCAGCAAATGTAAACATAATAATCATTTTCACCAATACAAAACTTTCACGTCGTTATAAAATGAGTAAAATAAATTAAATATTCAATAGCAATTACACAATTAATTCTTTGTTTTCGAGTCTGAAAATTGGGGACTTGTAATATTCTTTAGTGTTATCGTTTTGAGAAAGGACATAGTAGAAGGCATCAAGGATGAAAACACTCTTGGTATGATATTTAAACAAGCATATCTTCTACTATATCTTCAAGTTTGCATATTGCCATTTTATTTAGTTGTATGTGATTTTTTACTTGAGAATCTTATACTAGTCAATATTACCTGTGTTCCCAATATTGCCAGGATTACCAGAGTTACTACCGTTCGATGTGATACCAGTGTTCCATGTATTCGCACCAGAGTTACCACCGTTCCATGAGCTTCCAGAGTTACCAGGGTTTCCAGAGTTACCAGGGTTTCCAGAGTTACCACCGTTCCATGAGCCTCCAGTGTTACCAGGGTTTCCAGAGTTACCAGGATTTCCAGAGTTACCACCGTTCCATTGGCGTCCAGAGTTACCAGGATTTCCAGAGTTACCAGGATTTCCAGAGTTTCCTGTGCTTCCTATACGACGTCCCCATTCGTCATTTGAAGATTCCCCTTGAGTGTATTGGGCTGATTGCTGATCTCTAACCCTCTCAATTCCCTCATCTCGCCTGTTAGGTAACTCCCAGCCAGAAACTTGATCGTCTTGAGACTGAAAATTTTTGAAATCAGAGAGAACATTGAGGCAATAATCGTTGAATTATTTCATAAAAGTTCGTATACAAACCACAAAATATTTCTCTTCATGAAATATTCCAGTAGATATCTTCGAAAGAGAATAAAGAAAGCTCTGTACTAACAATTACACACTACGCAGCAAATTTAGCGTGAAAGTACTCGTACATTCATCACCCCATAACTTAAATGTTTTCAAATGTATCAGTAAAGTTTGGGGCGAGGAAGCTCTCATGAGTTATCAAGACACTTTCTCATTGGGAAGTTCCATTGCTACTCTTTTCGTGTTGAGTACACCCTTGGAGAGTCGAGGGGCCATCCGAGCACGGGTGGTAATAGGCCAGTAGTCAACTAGGAGAAGCAGCACCTTCACGTGATCTCCCTTGTCAGTAGTGTGTACACTGACTATCTAGTGCTCGCACGAAGATAACGCCGCGCAGAAAAGGTCCGGGCGCCATGATCGCCTCCCGGACGAACGAGATACTGCCCAGAGTGGCACACGATGACACACAGAACTATATGAAGATTTCAACAGACAGGATCACCAAAACGAAAGAATTTAGTGAACAAGCACTGCCAACTAAATGTTAAGGGAGTCTCAAAATCTAAAATGGAAATTCTCGCTAAAATTCAACCTGAATTAAAAATAGATATAGTAGCAATCCAAGAAACGCATGTTCTTTGCTCGATAGACCGCCAGTAAATTCCAGGATTTGAACTAGTCGCATACAAAACCCACGATAAATTTGGCCTCGCAACTTACGTTCACCCACGCCTTGCAAATGAAACTGTCACGGTAGATAAAGATGAGTTTAGTGTCGCTAAAAGGATAAACTATTTACTTTAGTGAATGTATACAAACCACCTAGCAGCGATTGGAATGTCTCTTCCCTAGAGCAGCTCTCTCATCCTGTAGTCTATGTAGGCGATTTCAACTCACACCATACCGAATGGGGTTATCCGACTCAGGATAGAAATGGGGAAGCCCTATTCAACTGACTAGGATGCATCTAGTTTACGATGCAAAACAACCTGCAAGCTTTCACTCTGCAAGATAGAAAATCTCCTGGTCCTGATGGCATTGCAACTGACCTTTTGTTGAATTTGGGACACAGGGGGTTAACCTGGCTGAAGCTTCTCTTCAAAGATATCCAGAAGAAAAGAAAAATTCCCAAGGAATGGAAGCAATCGAAGATAATTTCTGTCCTCAAATCGGGGAAAACTCCTGTCTCCCCACATAGTTTTAGACCTATATCACTGTGTACCGTATATAAACTTTCTGAGAGGGTTCTTCTGAACCACATTCAGTCAAAAATAGAAGAAGCTTTTCCCAAAGAACAAGCAGGTATTCCGACTGGAAGAAGCTGTGACGAACAAGTTATGACTCTTAACACCTATACAGAGGCAGGATATGAAAGAAAGATGAAAACTGGTGCGGCGTTCTTAGATTTGAGCATCGTTCATGACACAGTTTGGAAGCGTGACCTATTATTGAAGACTGCTCGGGTCTTCAAATGAAAAGCTTTCCTCCATCTGCTAGACGACATTCTGTCTAACATAAGATACAAGGTAATGCTGAATGGTGAAGAAAGCCGTGCAAGATCTATTCAAAACGGCCTGCTCCAAGGATCGATGCTAGCGCCAGTACTTTTCAACCTGTATACTGCAGATGTTCCCGATACAGCTTCGTGAAAGTTCGTCTATGCCGATGACATTACCCTTGTCACTGAAGACAAATCATTTCTAACACTGGAAAGAACCCTAAATGAAGACCTTGAGACTGTATAAGTACTTTTCATATTGACATCTTAAACTCAACCCTCAAAAAATCAGATCATCCGTGTTCTGTCTAAATAATTGTGCTGCTGGTACGTCACTTAGATTGAACATACGCGGACAAAGAATCTCCTGGTCTGAAACTTCAAAATATTTGGGAATAAAGTTAGACAGATCACTCATTTAAATATCACTCATTTGACATCCGAGAGAAACTACGAACCCGCAACAATATCTTATCAAAACTAGCCTCAACCTCCTGGGGCTGTGAAGTATATACTCCGCAAATAAATGCTCTTTTTCTCTTGTGCAGCACCGCAGTACTGTTGCCCAGTATGGCTTCATAGCGTGCACTCTCAAAAATAGATACTAAACTCAACATCTCGATGCGTAAGATCATAGGCCTCATGAAATCCACACCATTAACATGACTTCCTGTACTATCACATATTGCTCCTCCCGACCTAAGGCGACAAGAACTCGACAGAAAATTATGGAGGCGCAATGATGAAAATTTTATTCTCCCTATCCACGAAGATCTGAACGATGTATCCCCAAAAAGGTTGAAATCTTGAAAACCACCGTGGATGAGAAGGAAAGTAAAATTTAACGTCAAAGAAGAATGGAGAATAACGTGAAAAAGTGCCTCCACGATTAATGGGAATTTTATCCTCGACCCTAACACGAAGACCCAAGGTTTTGAACTGCCGCGAAAAACTTGGGTGACTCTCAGCAGACGGATGACTGACCAAGGAAGGACAGAAGAGACCATGCATAAGTGACCACGCACAGATCCGTTTTGCGAGTTTGGAGCCGTGCAAACGACCCATCACTGCGTATAAGAATGCCATGTTCACCGATACGCTAGGAGTATTGTGGACTTTTTCACAAGTGTTAACAAGATGCTGACTTGGATCAGTGAACTAAATATCAACATCTGACGTCTCTGATGTTCCCGTTGGTTCATTTATTTTATATTTTATTGTACTAGTGTGTTTCCTAAATTTGTACTTATTATTTATATATTTTTATTGTATATGTTTTCTGTATTGTGTGTACAAATTTTTGAATTCAAAGGTATCTCGTCAACTCGAGAGAGAGAGTCGAGGGGTGAAAATTGCGAGAAATTAAGTTACAACATCACACTTTGAGAAGTTAGAGATAGCTTATCTCACATATACAGATTCCATAATGTCTTCTCTGGAAGCTGAGATAAAAATGTCACCCACATTTGAAAACCTCCGTATCTCCCCACTCCGTTTGAGAGTTTTGTGCTTCAGATTATCCAGAACTACTCAGGACAGTGTATGTTTGGTCGAGGAACATAGCGTTTTTTTTTGCCAATGGGAGGAACCCACGGGAAAACCCCCTTCAAATATTTCATCACTCTAGAAAATTGCTTCCTCCCACATCTAAATCTATTGATTTGAGACAATAAGCATTGTATTTGGTGTCAGTGGACGTAAGCAGTACATTAGTATAAAACGTTTTGCTAAAATGTACCGCCATCTAACCAGCCCTATCACAGGGGCGTCCACTCTCATACCCAATATCACATCTCTGAGTGACTGTGAGGAAATATTTTACGTGAGCAAGATTATGTTTTACGTTTGGTGTATTACCACACACAAATTATAGTTAATCGGTCTAACAGTTTTCATTTCTAATAAAAAATAAACAAAAGTGCCATATTTACCCTTAATTTCAACCCTTTTTATCTATGATATTAGTAGGGGTATCATAGTGACTTCCTCGCTGTAAGACGGGCACAACTCTACTGCGAACCGTTGATCCGATAATTTGTGTCATGTTTTCGAATTTAGAGTTTGTCGAAACCCGTTGCACTTAGTAGACGGGAGCATATTTAAAGTCACGCGGTGACACAATCGAGAATTCGAGAGAATGTCATAACATTGGTTTGGTGGGTGTATACCCTACCACGGTAGAAATACCTGATAGGATATTAAAATAGATAGAAGTGATAACAAACCTTCCCAATGAGTTAATATATCGATAAATAGTCAAATCTTACGACCAAAAAAAAGTCGTAAGTTTTTAACTATTTATTTAATTAAATTACATAATGGAAGATAATAGTAGTAGAAATAATGTCTTGATAACTCACGGGAGCTTCCTCACCTCAAATTTCAATATGTTACATTGCAAAACATACTCGTTATAAAGCAATGAAAGTTCTGCGTCGCTAATTTTACTTCGCAGTGTATAATAAAGCACTACTAATAATAATAAGAAAAAATTAAGAATTTTAGAATTTAATTTTAAAATCAAAATGCGTGAAGTAATGTGGTAGTGGAAACAAAGTCCGCAATTTAAAACCGAAAGTATTATAAATAAATTCTATACGACACAGAATGTATTTTTATAAATCTCTAGATAGTATTCAAGATATATTTATTTCCTTTCTATGATTTTCACGTTGTTCATGAATTAAAATGATACAAAAAAAACACCTTCAAAGTGTTTGAACTAATAGAGCTTTCACAGGTGAGAGTTTAACATAAATCTATTACACAATCTGCTAAATGCGAATTCGTGATTTATCACTGTAATCGAGAATAAAATAAAATATTGTATAAGAAAACGTTCGATTTCCTTTTATTCATTCACATACTGTCTAATGGGTCTCTGTGCTTTAGCCCAAATAATAAAGAAAGAATGAATGATCAAAAATTGGAATTCCTAATATTGCATTTTATTGACCACACTCAAATAAATTTATATTTTTCCGCTACACGTGGTCAAGCACTTACGAAAATAAATATGATTTCACTAACATATATTTCAGTATGTATGCGAATGAAAAATTCATAGTTTGATATGCGTCCACACATCTACAAATTCGTACTTAAAATTTTCATTGTATTGCAATGATGTTTTGTTATTGACGAATTTATAGCACATATACATGAAATTCTTAAATGATGATCATTAATAAATGATTCATTAACATGAAATACCTGCTGAGTTTGTTGTATAAGATCATCTGACTCTTGGTCCTGTTGACTCTGTTGAGTAAGATCCTCCCATCGATCTTGTTGAGTTTCTTGAGTCAGGTTATCTGATTGCTGGTATTGTTGCCTTTCTTGAGTCAAATCACTTGACTCTTGGTCCTGTTGACTTTGTTGAGTAAGATCCTCCGACTGATCTTGTTGAGTTTCTTGAGTCAGGTCATCTGATTGCTGGTATTGTTGCCGTTCTTGAGTCAAATCACTTGACTCTTGGTCCTGTTGACTCTGTTGAGTAAGGTCTTCTGACTGATCTTGTTGAGTTTCTTGCGTCAGATCATCAGATTGCTGGTATTGTTGAGATTCTTGAGCCTGACGAAGTTCTTCTCCTAACCGTGGTTGCGTTCGCTGCTGCTCCCCGATGTCGTATTCAGTGTCCACCGGCTGAGTATTCCATGCTTCACTGTCGTACTGCGCACAATACATTGAACTTGTAAAATTAAAGGTTTCCATTTAATGTTACATTCAAACAATAAATAGTGCATTAAATAAAAGTATGGCATTCACATGAAAATAAAAAGAATTCAAAATTTTGAAGAAATGTTTTTAACCTTCGATTTCTATCACGTGCAAGAATTTCTCGTGAAAGTCATGTTTCCGAAGAAAGAATGTTATGAAAATAATATTGAAACGTATTTTCCTCTTAGCGTTAGTAAATAAAAGGGAATTACATTTTAAAATATTAACTGAATTCAAGTCAAGTGACATGCAATCTTTCGTTACTTCATGGAGAGATAATTTACAAAAGATTTAATTGCACATAAAGTTTCAATTACATAACTTAATTAGATATAACATTCGTTTGTTTATAAAGAGTATAAATTTATTTTTAAAGTATCATCAATTAATTCGACTATTATTTATTTATCATCAATTGAATACTATCTAGACATATACATTACAGGGTGAGTTTGTACTTACCTGCACAGCTTGGCATATTTAAAAAAAGAGAAAATGGAATTATCCGGTCAGTATGTTGTCCTTATGACATTTATAAAGTCCAAAACACGATAAAAAAATATTTTTAACAAACAAAATTAGCAACTTTCGCCCAACGGGATACGCAGTAAATAAAACAGTAGGCTATTTACTTAGCAAATAAATAATGAAAGACTTACGACCTTTTATGGACAAATAATATATATTTTGCAACAAGCTAATAGTTGATTAAGTTTTTATCACAAAATATATATATAATATCGTAAGTCATTCATTATTTATTTAATTAGATAATACAATGGACGTTAATTGTAGAAGAACTGTTTACTTAGTGATAACATTGTATATGGTTCACATACGCAAACTACAAGAACAATTGTTCCACCGCAAAACCCTAGATTTAATTGCGAGTGCAATGTCAGTTATATTTACGTTAGTATATAACAATGTGGTATTAATTATAAATCTTAGGTTGAAAGAAACACAAATAAGTTGGTGACTTTTTTTTTGTATACAGTATATTAGAGCATACTAAAAGTTGGAAAGTACGTATGTAAGCGGTGAAACTCAATTTTAGAAGTATGTCTATTTAATGTATTCATCACTATTATTTTAACTAATTCTATTATAATATTATTTCAGTTATTTTTTGTATTGTTTGGAGAACCACAGAAGACAATTATAACATCATAAACTGTTTTGGAGAAAACAGTAGTTTGATTGTGACAACGCCATCTTTTAACTTCTTTCATGCTTAATAAATTTACTTTTATTATCATAACAGAAAAGCAGCATGGCCATCATTGTTTCCAAATGTATAATTCTGAAATCGTTGTGAACAAATTTGTTCCTGCAACTGTCTCAAAATTATTTGTGTAGTATTCGATCATACATTGTTTTATTTGCAACGTGAAGCTTTAAAGCTGAATTAACTGACAGTGCGACTGAATTAAAATAGTGCGTCTAAGCTCATAGTATATAATCATTTTTAAATTCATGAAGTGTTATATAACCCAATTTGTTTTTTTTATGAGTTACGATTTTATAGCACTGATCCAGCAGAATAGATACATCAATCCATTGATGATAAAAACCACATAATAATATATGTTCAGAAAAATCTTTTTTTTTATTCTGAAGGCTCGAAATTAATTATCTACAATTTGTACGAATTTGAAAGATATTATTGTTTTTTCCGTTCCATTTGATTAAGTAAAATAAATTTGTTTCATTCAAATCGTCTTTCTGTAAGTATTGATAAAAAAAGGATCCATATCATTTCGCAATATAACGAAATCTCTTCATATGAACAGATTTCAGTAAACATTTTCGATAAACAGAGCCTTAATAAAAAATGTTAAAGTAGCAAGCCTTTAGGGTTCCATATTTAAGACAACATCAAATGGACTTGTCACATTAATAATCTTAATTCCAAACTAGAACAGTTGTGCAATGCATCGCGAATTATAATCAACGTCGTAATTCAACACGTTAGCCGCTGCGTATGGTTTGCAAATGTTTATTCTTTCAGGACATGGAATTATCTTTTGGCGCCAATCCGCTCGCAGCATTCATACTTTTAGAAACCAGAAAATAATAGTTTGGATTATACGAAAAAAAAATCACTCCCGAAATTCATGAAAACCTTTATTTAAGGAATTAAATATTATACGCATGCATTTACGTTTATGGAGCACTCGTGTTTGTTAAGAGAGAATTGTTTAAATCGCACCCCTGCTTTAGAAGAAACGTCTTGGCTTGTTAACCACTCCTTGACGAGAAGAATCATGTCATTTAGGAATCATTTAGTATAATTTCCTTCCCAAAAATATAAAAGTTATTAATACATTGTATCTTTTCAAATCTACCTTAAATGCTTTCTATTGTCCTATTGGTTCTACAATATTAAAGAATTTACTGATTTTAATAAAAGAAGTGAAATTTAATTTCTATTTACCAATTTCCATACATGATTTCGTACGATTTAAAGTGGTGTTAATTTCTCTTACATTTTATCACGCCATTGTTACTCTAAGTATTAAATTACTTTTTCTGTGTAACCCCATCCTAACTCGGGTATCTCTCCAGTTTTCCTTCGGGTACAGGAGGATTTTCACATAGGCGGGAATCTTATTAATACTATTGTTGTTATTAATCTTGAAATTTTACTGCACATAATATCTACAATTTATTTTGCAATAATAAATGCATAACAGTATGAATTACTTTTTTATTAATATTAAATCCGCCACAGCCCTTCGGCCCTTGATCGGAATTAATGGAATGGTCCCTTACTCGTTTCCGGAGAGTAGCTTAGTTTACTGTCACCCATGTGACATACCTCGTATACGCATACGTGATCATACGCACTTTGAAACTGATTTTTTGAAAACAAAGTTTTTTATTTTTGTATGGGTTTTCTTAACTCCTCTTTCCCCAGTCTAGTAGGGGTCAGAGATGGAGGATGGTATGGTTCCTCTCTCTTTAATGTGGCGGGGGAATTACCATGGTGCCAGATGCCCTTACTGGCACACCTTCCCGAGGCGATTGATCTATTAATGGCATGAGGGTGAATGATGAATGAAAGAATGGCAGGGGAAACAGGAGTGCCCCGAGAAAACCTGCCGCGAACACCGCTTCGTCCACCACCGCGAATTCTACTTGGATCGGACAGATTGAACCAGTGTCACCGAGGTAGAATGCGGCACTGCGCTAGGCACTGCGTCACAGATCGTCCCTATTTATTTTTGTATTTATTCATAAAGTGGCAAATTTGTACAGCAAAGTACAATATGTAACATTATGAAGACATAAAAAAATGATTAGTAACGTTTATACGGACTTCAATAAGTTTGTTTCATTTTTTATTGATTTCAAAAAATGATATTGAAGATTAAGTTTATAAATAAATAAGTAATAAACATAATGTTAACTTATACCGAGTAATTGAAAACACTCATAGTAATTATTATTCGATAAAGGAAACTGGCAAATCTGTACTTTTACTACTGTATATTTAACAGATTTATTTGTTATATTTCACAGAAAAAACTGTCACCGTTACGTAAATGAAGATAACAATTTCTAATATTTGAGATAGTCAAATAAAGTAAAAAAGTGTTTGGAAATTGAAGGGTCGTTAAGGAATCTGCTTATCTAAAATAAACAAATTAATTTTAAATTTCGAAGAAACGCTATAATGTAAAAAAAAATATTTACGCGTAATGGTGCAAAAATCATTGCACATATTTTCTCTTATACTTTTAAAATCCTCAGTATGCAGAATACACTTTAAAAAAAAATGTATTAATACAAATTCACAAACATTTTTTTGCATCAATTTAAATAAAGCAATATTGAATTAAGATATATTAAATAAATAATTCAAATATTAAATGGTAACTAACATGAAAGTTAAATGATACATGCACAGAATGTTTACATAAAAACATATTTTCAAGTAAAACATGACTCAAATTGTTCCCGAATTACAATGGGATCAAATTTCTAAAATACCACTGAATGACGTCTTAATAACATACAATTAATTGAAAGCGCGTGTATATGGTTTATTTAAATCACCCAACGTACGTAATTAATATATCCTTCATTAATATCTAAAATTATCTTTCTTTTGTTAAACCTTAATAAATAATTTTTTTGTAATTTTAATTATAAAAACTTTCTGAGATATTGTAATAAGACGTTTTCCGTAAATGTTCTTGTAAACAGGTAATCCATCTTACATGAATGTAGTTTCATTTTAGGCTAATGATCATAATATTTTGCTTGTAAACGGGATCTTCCCATCTTCTATCGATTTTTTAGTTATATCTTTAATTTTAGTACCTTTCTAAATAGTTTTCAAGTCCCTTGAAATAAATACGATACTGTGACTAAGGTTTGTTATTTTCCTACGGCTGTACTTTTAAATATTAAACTTCTAAGCGAAGTACGGTTTATGCAAATCGCGAAATACATACTAATTTGTAACCCTTTTTGAGAAAATTTTACAAATGTTCTTTGATCTTTGTTTGAAGTATCCTTTAAATTAAAGTTTAGAAAAACAGAGCACATGCATCCACAACAAGCAGATGCTATGATAAATACGGATTTTGGATGAAATTGACTCGTCCCTTTAGCGAGAATCGATTTACACTGGCGGACAGATAGACGGACGGACGTCAAGCTAATAATAATTTTTTTCTGTATCAGGTACACTTAAAACTGATATTTCCGTCAAATTCTCGTAATCACGCACATTTTTTGCAATTTCCTCTATTCAACGCACACGAGAAATTAAGAATATTTGGAAGTCATATAAAATAAAGTAAATATAGAAAATATTATTTTACGTGTTTGGAAATAGTTTCAGTGAATGAAAAAATAAACGAAATAAAAAGAGTGAGAACATAAAAACAAGAAAGAAAGAGAGAATATAAACTCTACATACCTGGTCGTACGCAGAAGGTAGAGCGGTGACGAGCGCCACGCCCAAAACGAGGAGTGCGAGCAGTGAGAGCCTTGGAAGCATGGTGGCAAGTGGCGCTGGACGACAACGCGTCTCCTTTTAGCAGACTACTCTGCCAATAGCTGAGCGCTACGTACTCTGCATTACATCACGTCCTTTCCTTTCTTCACCGATTCACCTTTGTCGACCTCTTCGTCTTCAGCATTTCCTCTTACTCAACAACAACAACAATTAAAATCTACTGTTTCACATGGTCTACCAGTAACGTAAGCGGGAATCGGACTTAGTTTTGGAATGGGGATCGATTAGACTATGGAGTGAAAAAATTGGATTGAAATAATACAAATCTCTAACTATATTATTCTAACACAAGCGTCCACTGCGTATTTTGCATAATTAGTGTTGTAATTCTTGATTTCATAAATATTTAAAAAATCTTATTTTGGGAAGCGTCGGGTGATGCTCCTCTCCATTGTTTCCCCTCCACCGTATTTAATGAACTAACAATTTTAAATTTATAAAATTAAACCAAATATTTTAAGTCTAACTGTAATCTCTCTTACGTTCTCCCGAAGCAACGGCAATACCCTCCAGCCTTAAATTGATGATTGAAATAGTTATGACACAAAATATTAATTATTTCCCGAAGGGTACGTTAGTAATTATTGGGTCATGACCAAATTTTAGAAAACTGGATTTGAAGAAATAAGAAATAAATTCAAAGTTTTCAGATCAACAGGGTTTTTTTATTTCACAGAAACATCATTTTCTAAAAATATTTTTAACATGTTCTTTTATTTTAACGTAAAATATTTTATTTCACAAAACCTTTCTTCTCCCTAGCACGTATCAAAATCTATTTACTTATATCAAATGTTGTTTAGAGACATTTATTTGTGTACAAGAGAAAATATTGACAAAATGCACAATCAATTGAAAATGAAACTTCAAGAACTCTTGTAACTCCGAAAAAGAGCTTTGAAACTCTGGTATAGGTTTCCGTGTTACGTATGAAAGACTCACTATCCCAAGAAAAAATATTGACTTTGTATACATCTAGGGGAATGTGTATAACTCCACATAAATGTAATATAAAATTTGTCTCTAAATCACTTGTCTCTAAATAACTGATTGTAGGTACATACAATAAAATCCGTTATAGTAACTTTTTCCTTTACATTTTACATATCTTCTCTTCATTTTATGTCATGGTTATTTTAAAATTTGCATGTACGATTTTTAGACCGTCAGATATCAAGTAAAAACCTTTTATGAGAACATGACTTTTTAAAATCTACTGCTTGAAATTTTCTTTCAAAACAAAGCAATATATTGTAGATTAAGGATTTGGGGTGCACATAATATATATAAAAATGGTTTTGAAACAATATTTTGTAGTGTATGAACCTTTACTCGTGATAAAACTATCATGATAAAGAAAGACACTGATTTTATTTACTGAGGTATGTTTCCTTTTTTCAACCTTCTTGATTTATCTTCAAGGTAACACTTGTTTCATTTCGAAGTACTATCTATGTTGAAACAAAATGTTCAACAAAAAATAATTTCTTTAAAAAATTATAATGTTTATACCTACAAACATTTGGATGAAATTCAATTTGGCAGGAGAAAAATTAGGATTAAATATATGTCCAGCGATATGACGGAGAATAAAATGTTTAATTTTTTAACTACAATGAAAAATATAAATTTTATGAATGTTGATGTTAACAGTTGCTACTCGTAGTTTTGTACAAAGGTGTTTCCCTGAGCCGCTTTCTGCCGCAAGGCCGGACGCTGCAGATAGGCCGTGGCCACAGTTGCCGGGAAACTCCTGCTTCCCCTTCACCACACGGCTCCTCCTCCTCTCATATGCCTTGGGATGCTTTGCCTTCAAACACTGAAGACACTCCTCAATATAAATTGACAAACACAGCTAACAGTACATTGTAGCAAAATCGAAAATATTTACTTGGGATGTATGTTTATTGCGCTGAGACCCATATAAAACTCCAATTCCTGCTTTAGTTAATAAAGTTTCGATTTCTTTTAGTTTTTCATCTACACTACACTTCTTTCATTCTACCACCACTTTTCAACAAATTACTTTTACTAGCTTCAAACACCACATCCAAATATACATTATTACTACATCTTTGCAAGTGTGATTATAGAACCGTGAACAATGATACCGAAAACGAGATGTATGACGAAAAGTATTGTTTATCCTGGTAGATAAAGGAAACGAGGAAGCATATAGGTATCGACGAGGCTCCTCTCATCCCCCAGAGCCAGAAAGTGAGATTCTGATCGGTTTCACTGTCCTTCACGAGATATACCACTGATTGTAACTTTCAGATTCACTGAGAACCCACTATTTACCCTGACCTGAATATCCTTCGCTACCAAATGAAGTTTAGTGTTCAGTCAGCCAGCATGAATTGAACTGACACACATTCCAAAACACTTCAGAGAAATAAAATAAATTAATTCAATAAAAAACACTAGGTGTATATTGTTTTTAATTACCCTTAATTCTTTCATTTTACTAATAAAATGAATTTTAAGGAGATTATATTTACCATATGGAACTATTCACTAACGATATAATATTTCTGATCGATGGATATTTCTGGAGGTACTAGGAGAGTTCATGTCATGGAAAGTGAAGACTCACCTACTACTTTTCTGTCTGTCGTCAGATCAACGTCTCATTTAAAAAATTACATTGCAATCTTGTGACCGAAATCTTCTTTCCAAAAATGTGTTTCTTCTAACAATGATTGTATTAATTTTTGGATTCTTGCAAACTATGTAGAAGTGTTTTCAAAAACATGCATCTCTCTTCTACTTTACTGCGATCATATCGACAACCAAATCTCATCAATATTACATAGTGTAATGCATTGGTTTCTGTCGGTTTCAGTTGATTTAGAAAATATTTTTTGGGCAATATATTGGTTTCCACACGAAAAACATTTAAATATTTCTGTAAACATTTTATAGTTTTTAATTTCTTGTGTGGTGAACTTGGAATAATTGAAATCAATATTATGAGACATAGTTTATTATTCACAATTTATGTTGAACAAGAGCTGATTATGTAGGCATCTAGTGAGTTCAAACTAAATATGACAATTTTTTTTCCACGCCATGTTTTTGTACGGAAAGGAAAAAAATCGTATTAAAAATTACAATTTCATGCAAGTTGCGAAAACAATCTATGTCCTATAATATTGAAAATCGTTTACACACTTTATTTCTTCGAGTGGAATTCCACTCAATACTAATGATTTTCAACTCCTGCGTGTGAAATATCAACATTTTGCTTAAAGAAAAAATCCTCTTCACAGTGAAATTGTTGACTCTAGTTTTCGAATGAAATTTCTTCCCCTCTGTCCAGCTACCATCTTGTAAAGAATGCCAGACTGACTGGATTCACTCGAAGCGAGTCAGCTACCTATTAATGGGCGTGCAATTCGCTCTGCAACTCTGTCACTTCAAGTAATAATTTTAACTCGAGGTGTTTCAGTGGCATGGTCGAATTATGATGAAATGGACGTACACGATTTAACACGATTGAGATAGGTGTTAATAATCTGCTGGTTGGTTGGTATTCCATTCAAACAAATTAGGAGTGTATTATTGAACTTTTATTATTGAGAAGTGCTCTAGTGTATGAAGATAAATTACAAAATTATTTAGTTTTCAATGATAATTAATTTCCTTTTTCACGTTCACAATGCAGCCAACAACATCATAAAACCTTAATTATTTTCATTTATTTCTACCAAAGTATACTTCTATACAGAGTATACAGAAAATTTGAGGAATGTTAGACCACATTTATAGAAAAAAACAAAAGGAATATATACCCGGAAACGTCCCCAGGAGGAGACAAAATGACACAAAGACACAGTAAAGGAGAACTTACTCGGTGACGCCATTCTTCCAAATGGAAGGGTGCCACGCCAAAATTGACTTTGTGGAGCGAAAAAGAGATGGATGTAGGGGTGTGATGGTCTCAGTTTGAATTTTAAACAGTCCAAAATCCTTTGCGTCCAAGGCATCCACGCCACACCACCGTCATCAAGGTTCGTTCCCTTTCGGATCCATGGCCTATAGTTGTGTTTTGATTCTCAGAATCTGGACGCGAAAGAGTTTAAGTGTTGTTCCCGTATATTTCATTTCGTACTCCAAGAAGTGACGCAGATCTCCTCAAATTCTCGTGTAGTAGGTGGTAATTTAGTAGTTATTAATATGGCGAGAAGCAATTTCAATATAAATGAAAAAAAAAATGTTGCCAATTCTGTCTCAAATGTCTTGTGATAATGAATATAAAATTCTTCTCGTGCTCAGTTATCGCAACTTATATAATATTGCCATAAATAATAATTAACTATATCTAAATACAAATAATAGATTTTAAGTAATTAATTACAAATTACGAATTTCGTTGAGTACGTCTTATTTAATTAAGCGATTACTTATAGTATTTAATTTCTTATGATTAAGAGACTGCCCATCCCTGTTCTTTACAATATGTAATTATTTTTTATTTTCTTTAAATTACTAATTTAGAGTTTCATGTGTGTCTTCGCTTATTTTAATGCATTGCTTTTCAATACTGCAGCAGATCGACGCAAGTATCATTGTATCCCCTGGTTGTCAAATAAATTATTTTATTGGTGATTTTATTTTTCCTCGAATTACAATAAATAATTTTTTACTACTTTACAGAATACGTGAAGGTATTTGGGTTTTGTAGCTACCTTTCTTCTGAATTTCATCAAGATTATTTCTGTACTTCACTTGGCAAACATAGATGCATTTTCATATTTATTGCATTAGTAAGGACTTAATCAAGGTAAAACGACAATATTTTTTCTGTTTCAGGTCAGTTTGAGTACATTTGTGCTTCTCTCTGTTCACAAGTGATGTGGTGAGTTAATTTTTATCAAATTAGTGACGACACTAATATATTTTTTAACTTAATTAGGAATCCTTGGATCGATTTTCATCACAATCATATATTCAGAAGATTTTATGAATATTGTAACTTTTGTAATTAATGGATTAACCAATTCCTCATCTGTAATGTACTACAAGTAATATATGTATGTATGAGACTCCTAGGGACCAAACCTAATTCACATGATTTTACATCTATGGATTGGGAATGTATGAGGAGAATGTCCAAAATCATAACTATAAAACGGTCATTTAATTCTTCATTATGTAATTTAGCGTGGGTAGGAATAGAGGAATTGGATTTATCACAAGAATCTCTGTGATTTTTTATCCAGATGTTGAGAGGAGTAGTTGTTTCTCCTACATCAAAAACTTTTACAACATCAAAAACAAAAAACTAAAAATGCTAGAAGGTAAATGCATTTTATGGAGACGCATTCACTAGATTGTCGAATTTTGTGTGTGAATTGGGTGACACAGTTAGTAAAGGGCGTAGAAGGATCAATGATATTGCATGTCTTGCACCCAGTTTTTTTTCACAGCGTTTTGTGTTGGATGAAAATGTCAGAGAGTCGTGGCTGAATTTGTTCTTGTTATTTAATAGCATTTGGAGATTAGGGAGTTATTTATAGAAAAGTAGAGGGGTTTGTTCAAGAAGTATTTTGTGGAGGGATTGGAGTCTTTGATTTGATACAAATCTTTGAGAAGAGGCACAATTTTGTTATTACCAGGGACAAATTATGTGCACGATTAGATTAGATTATAGCGTAGGTGGACCCAGCTAGAGGAACCCCGCACATTGACTTAAAAGGCCCCTTGTCACACCTTAATACAGTTAGGTCTATTCCAATCCCAGGACCTCGCTAGAGGACAGCAAAGATTGGCTTTTAGCCTTCCTGATATCCTCTATGTTCGGGAAATGTGAACCTAAGTAACGGTATCTGGTTTGGGCAAGAGCTTCGCACAAACAGAGAACATGCGCGGAGGCCTCCTCCTCCCTGCCGCATCTCCTACACATTGGATCGTGACTGATCCCCATAATGTGTAAATGTCTCCGTAGGTTATTGTGGCTTCTTAGTAGACCTACTACTTTCCTTATACGACTCCTACCTAAGTTTTGTAGGACCTACTTATATTCTTGGCTTGATCCAGCAATTTACTCGCGGGTCTGCCCAGCTATATTCTGTGACTTTGAGGTGGTGAGGTGTTGGTGGTATATATACGAACGAAGGAGATTGTGTCTGTAAATTGGAATATCCTTGTAATATAGAATCAAGCAACCGTTAGAGATACGTTTGTTGGATGTAACATGCTGGAAGGAAAGATAAGGATAATGAATATGGCGTGAAACTGTAATATCACATACGATCCGCATCCAAGTCATTCCGTGGACTCGGCCTTTCGACGAAAGACTTTGTCTTTCATAGCATTATGTAGAATACGCAGCTTATCTCCCAAATAGCAAACCATGCTCCTGCGGAAGCTGTTCATGCATTTTCATCTCAAGCACTGTCTGGGAATTGTAATTATGTTAACAAAATCCTTCCGCCTTTGTTTCTTGTCAAAGATATTATATAGAAAGCCACACAACGAAATCGTACGATATTCAGCGACATTCTACTTACATTCTATATGTCTGTTTGTAATTATTTTAATAGTTTTCTTGAATTTTGTCCAAGTAGACTAAATTTATCTAAATTTACCTAAGTAGAGATTAGTCGAACTACCTGCAGAGAGTTTATTTGCATTACTATCAACGTATCAAAATATTAATCCAATATAAAATCAATTTATAATTATTAAAGTCAATATGTTGATCATGACTGCAAGTTTTTGATGAAAATACATATAAGTTATGACTAACTTTTGTTCGTCCTTAATCATACATTTTGTATGTTAACATTATATTAAGTGTTTTTCCATGTATTTCCAGATTTATTAGAAATTAATTTACCAAAAATATCACTTAAACTGAATGGTGTTCCTAATTTGATGAACTGCATGAAATGTGATATTGATTTTTTAAATTTCGTCTCGTTATAAATGACAACAAATTTAATTGTATTAGTGAAGCTGTCTCAGTGAAACTTTCTAATATATTTATGTTTAAATAATTCTTATACCATATACATGAAAAAATGAACTATCATAACGTATTATTGAGACCATAAGAATATCGGTGGCCAAAATAAAACGGCGTATTTATAGAATATTTTACGTATATATTGATATTTATTATTTGAGGTAGTTATTTATAAATAACTAAATTAATATTACATTTTTATCAATTTCTACTGTTCTGTTAATGTCCATGTAGCTATTCAATATTTATAGAATCATCTCTTTCACACACAACATCCCTACTTTCTACAGTTGTTGGATATATTTTAAAATCAATGTTGATAGTTAGAAAGTGTCTTTCAGGTCGATTTATTAAGATTCAATGCGATTATTACATGTTCGTAAGCAGTTCGTGACCGTTCTTTTTGAATAGAAATGGAAATTAGTAATGAAGCAGAACATTCAGCACGTTTCGACACAATTTCCACAATTTCGACACATCTTGTGATTCGTCACTAATTCAAACGGAATCAGAATGTTTGTAATTCAAACTGGGACAGAGTAGTAAGGAAATGTTCATAATGGTGGAAAAAGGAAGAAAAGACCGATAACAACCCCTTTTGGGCTCTAATGCCTTGTTGTTGACGAGCCTTTAAAGCCCCACACACACAAAAAAAGATAACTACCTATATTTTGTCCCCCAATCATCTGTTATCAGCAGACCTCAATTCATATTGAAATAAAACAATGAAATCAATAATAGTAGGCTAAATAATGGAATAAATTGTCACATATATCTCCAAAGAAAGTGAAGACGCATTTCTTATTTCTGTATCATTTGATATGGTAAAGGTATTATATAAGTTCGCTCTAAAGGTGATCATCACAAACTAATAGAATAAAATTGCTAATATTTCCACTTAGCTTTTTTTCTGATATTGTATTGAAAAGTTCGTGATTCAACATTTCCTCCTACAATTTCAGGTTCTTATTGATTTGTTTGTCAAAATATTTTCAATTCAATTCCCTCGCTGCTTTCTTTATTTTGAGTCTTCCATTGAATCCCAAAAGGAGTTGGATTTGTTATGATGTTAGAACTCATGCTTCATATGTGTCTCGTTGCTCAGTCGCTTCGTCATAATCCATCACCCGCCCCTCAACGGAGCCATACACGGTATGTAAGCCAGCGTGAAGGCTCCACACTAGGGATATAGACATCCCTCAGGTCTATCACCTCCCTTCATGCAGTCCACTAATTGAGAGAGAGACTGCGCGTTATCGCAGTACGCGGGTGGGTGACCATGGACTTCATTGCAGGAAGCCTGCAAGGGTATGTGATGGTCCAACTGGACTGTTAGTCATTGGAATGCGAGGTGACGTTTCTCAACATATCGGGACATGCTTAATGAATTCCTGCGCTGTTTTCTCTTCCTTTAGATACCTCAAACCAAGTTATAAATTGATAAAGGACTATTTCAATGCAACCAAACCTACTACATATAAAATTGACGGTGGCTCGTAAGCACCGATATAATTATGAAGAAATCGAAAACGTTATTAAAAGTTGAGTGCTCAATGAAATTGTTTCTAAGGAATTGGAAAATATGTTTCACCTCGCCCCCGAAAATACTTTATCGCTTTTGTTAAAAAACCTTTAAACATTCATTTTTACGGAGTTTTAAAATTAACTTTTATTTTCATTTTCCGTTATTTTAGACAGAGAAAAACTAAAAATTATGCACTAGGCAAGAAGGGTAAAAATTAAAATTTAAACCATTTGCACGTTGAACAAAGCTAAATTTTACAGTCCGATGACTCCATTCTTTATTATTTTATAACATAAAAGATTCATCATATTCGAGAATTATAAATAATTTTACAGTGTTTTCTTTCCGTGTTGCCA